>JABUQX010043597.1:0-32500 GCA_015478945.1 Trachelipus rathkii | reverse complement strand
CGGGTAAGCACTTAATATACACAAACACACTTATAAGAGGATAAAATGAAGATGACAGGGATTGAAATGAATTAAGTTTCCTAGATGACATGGGTTGAAATGAACTGTTTCCTAGATGACATGGATTGAAATGGATCAAGTCTCTTTGACGACATGGATTGAAATAAACCAAGTTTCTTATATAACACGGATTTAAATGGACCAAGTTTCCTATGTGATATGAATTTAAATGGACCACGTTTCCTAGATAACATAAATTAAAATGAATCAAGTCTTCTAGATGATATCGACTGAAATGGACCAAGTTTCCTAGATAACATAGATTGAAATTGGCCAAGTCCTTAGATAACATGGATTGAAATGGACCAAGATTCCTAGATGACGTAGATTGAAGTTGACAAAGTCTCCTAGATAACACGGAGAAATGAACTAAGTTTCCTAGGTGATCTGGAATATTATTTTCCTCATTGCTGCATTCATGAAGGAGAAAAGACTCGGCAATTTGCAAAGAATCAATATTCCAGATGATTTGACACCGCATTTTTCTCTCCGCTTCTACGCATACAATCTAAAATGCTTAAGCGTTTATTTTGTCAATTAAAATCAATGCGTTATTAACACATTAAAATATATCTTTTAAGTTTTACTTCCAATTTAAGCTCTTGTCATTCTTAGTTTCCTATTTAACCCTTTAAATGTGATGAATGTATGCTTAATTAGATAATCAGATAGTTATATTATCTTAATTTAATTTAGATAATTAAATTATCTAGATTAGATTATTACATTATCTAAATTAGATAATTTAAATTACCAAAATTTAATTTAGATAATTTAATATCAACTAAAATAGTGTATCTGTCCGGTATTATCATTGTGTCCTGCAAATGTATTTTCATCTTCAGTCCACAATGACACTCTTGAACACACTCCACAAGCTACACGTAAAACCACGGATCAGGCTTCAGTCTCAATAGATTGTAACTGCAAAGTCTTATAAATAGTCTCAGAAAAGTATAATAAATAAATTATAATTAATATTTCATGAAAAAATGAATACGAAATCGAACCCGATTACGCAATAATTGATCCTCTCTCCCTTAATTATGTCATCTTAATCTATTATTTTTACCTTACTTATATACTATATAATAATTTAATAATATAAATATATAGATATATATAATATATATATATTATATTTAATATATATATATACATATATATGTCACGAGAAAGGAAATACATGGCTATAGTCTACAATAATCATAATCATATATAGACTGAGCAACTATATTCGCACGATCTATATATATATATATATAAAGCGAATCCTTACATTAAAAAGAAAAAAGAGAATATTTTAATGTGAAGTTATATATTATTACAAATCCCAACACTTATCATCTAATGCCACCTAAAATAGCAACTAATCTGTTAATTTGATATATTGTACTCGGTAATGTCAATCTATTTCTCATTGTAAGTATTTCGTTCAACATTCAATTGTTTTTAATATAATGGTATTAACTGACCGTTCTTAGAACATTGAGACTGTATGATTTTTGTCTATTAGATCAACTTTTACTTCATACAGAGCTTACGATATTTCTTTTTAATTTATTACTATTAAATTTATTTATTTAGATACTTTTCATACACTTAGTATTTCGTTTTTTGAACTAATAAAGTATTAAACTATATAATAATGATTTAATAATTATTGGACACTTGATCACTGTCGATAGACATATTTACTCAACGGAATCCACGAAGTTATAATATGTGATTAGTGAATACTCAGAAACCTTTTGTATATTTGGATAACATAGAAATTTTGAATATTACCCCCCCATCTACCTTACTTACCCTTAATATTATTTTGTAGTATTCCACGAAAAAGTAATAATCGAAAAAATATCCTAAAACTCACCAATTTTTCAGGTCATTTCTATAATTAATACTACAACATTGTATAGGGGATACGATCGTATAAATAGAACGAAATATATGTATATATATAGGTGTAAAATAATAGATAGAATTTTGGTTTCATCATTTCAGGGTGTCTGGAATAATATAATTATATTTATATAATTTATATATATAATATAATATATATATATATATATATATATAATATATTTATATATAGATGATAATAGGTAGGTCGGGAGAGGGGGATAAGATTATTTTTTTTCTGAGGCCTTCAAAAAATTTTTTTTGAAAAGAATATCTGCTTTCGATAGTAAGAAAAAATATCGATATATCGTACCAAGAAAAATTTTGATCAATAAAATATCGTAATATTTATGCCGGTAGATATATCGATAATATTCGATATGTAAAAAATATATCGATATTTTTGGCCATCCCTATAGTAGATATAAAAGCACGCTATTAGGTATACACTTATGTACCGTTAATAATATATATTAAATGATACTATATGCAACGATTTATACCTAGAGTACAAGAAATGGACACATTATATAGTAAAGTATAAGTGTAATAGTATATATATATATAATATATAGAGATATATATATATATAATATATATATATAGAGAACGGATAGAGTATTTCCTAATATATATGCCCCAATATAGCAAATGTTGTACTCTCCTTAGAATGTATTATAGTAATAGCTATGTAATATATGTAAGATAATAACTAATTCTCCATATCGAAACCTAATGTTTATTGTGAGTATATATATAGGATATGAAAAGTTAAATATTAGTATAATATTATTATAATATTATATATTATATATATTATATATATAAATATATTATAATTATTATATATTATATATATATATTAAATAATATATATATAATATATATATATATATATAATATATATAAATATATATATTATAATATAATATATATATATATTACTATATATAATAAATATATTTTAATATATTAATTAAGTAATTAATTATATATATACTATAATAATATATAATTAATAATAACTAATAAAATATACATATATAATGTACAAATACATATATAAGAAATCGAAATATCCCAAAATTACAATCATTAATTCCATAAACTCCAGATATACTATAACATAATGCCACATACATAAATACATTTATATTAATATTAGCACATTATTAAGTCCCACTCAAAAACATTCAAAATGCATACCTAAGTAAACAACAATATACCTATCAACATCCTCACATTTATTTCAACATACATACAATACATGACAACATACAAGAGGAATGCGGCTAATCATAGTCAGTACCACTAGTCTAAAGTGAGTACTAGGCGGCATAATACATCATACATAACCATACATACATACATAACATACACATACATAACATAACATACATACATAACATACAATGCAGCGAATACTGTGATGTCAATTTTAAGTATATAGTTTTAGTCGGAATGTTTACCGAATATATGAGGATAATGCGGATGTCTATAATGTCCTATAACTAACTAATATATATATATATTTATATATTATATATATTATTATTATATAATTATATATATATTATATAATATATTATATATTTATATATTAATATAATATATTTATATATATATAATATATATATTTATATAATATATATATAATATTAAATATAATTATATATATATTATATATATAATATATATATATATTGGTTAATAAAGTAGGTGAGTCATCACGCATCTAAAATAATGATGACCTAGCACGTTCATATTCAATAAATCCATTTATAAGCCACCGTTAGCTCTATCTGCGTGATTCTATAAAGGGACTAAATATATATGAAGGTTCATCGCCTCTAAACAGTATAAATGAGGAAGGTCTACCAGTAAAAAGAAGACCACTATATAAATGAAACATCATTATAATATATAAATTAAAACAACAATTGTACAGATATCAATAAATACAATAATTTAACCAGTAGTCTAAATACATGCATTCATAAACTTATCTAAAATATTAACACTAGTTCTAAAATAAATATTTTTTGATATATATATTTGCATCCTTTAATTAAAATAAAAAACACATAGTACGTGATCACTAGATATATTATTTTATATACACAATATATAATCAACCACACGGATTATCACGATTACTGGTTACTCATTATTTAAATATAGTTACTAATAAAGCAGTCAAACTGTATTTTCAACACCATATCCTTAATCTGTTAACATATAAACCTATAAAATAACAATAACATAAATATAGTATAGTAGCAAACTTCATGATTATCCCAATAATAAACTGTCATTTATTTAGTTGATACCTTGTAGTAATCCTTAGAGCTCTACACATACAGTAGTATAATAGTGAGTGTATATACATAAAGCTAGGCTAACCCTCATAGCATCTCCCTAAACGGGTATAAATGATTAAAGTTTATAGTCTCGATATAATGATTTGTCTAGAACTGTCGTGCGTGACACCGCTCAAATTCTTCGGTACACGAGGAGGAAGAGAGAGAGCGTCCCCACACTGGACGGTCCACCAACGGAATTCAGACCCATACTGGGTCGATACACGAAGCCTCTATACTGGGTCGTCTGCACGGAGCCTCCATACTGGGTCGTCTACACGGAGCCTTCATACTGGGTCCTGAACTGGGTTCCCACACTAGGTGCTACACGAAGCCTCCATACTGGGTAGTGCACTGGACTCCCGACTAGGTTTCGTAACCGTGGTCCCCGCACTGGGTCCTTAAAACAGAAAAGTCTAACGTCAAATATATATACAATATAATACGTATAATAATAATAATAATAATAATAAGTATAATAAAATAATAATAATAATAATAATAATAAATAATAATAATAATAAATAAGTCATAGCACAAGCTACAACTTAAATAAATATCATACGTGCAACAACAAATACGCTAATCACTTTTGTTATTACATTTGCACACTCACAAGTATTCTAATAAACATAAAAATGACTCTTAATATTAATAACCGTTATAAATAAAAATAATAAATAAATATATACTATAAACGTCAATCCTTAACTCCAATAACCTATTCACAACACGCTTCACCATTAGTAACTAATTAATTTTCACTCTTCATTTTATAAACATAACAAAAAAACTTATCGCATACACGGAGCCTTCATACTTGGTCCTGAACTGGGTTCCCACACTAGGTGCTACAGGAAGCCTCCATACTGGGTAGTGCACTGGACTCCCGACTAGGTTTCGTAACCGTGGTCCCCGCACTGGGTCCCGATTTTTCACGAGACACGAATATCTCCATTCTTCACTAAACTCCATACCGACATCAACTAATCCAGAACACCATCCGCCATAAATATTCCAAGAACGATCACAACTTAAAGACCTCCATGAGCCGTCTGCAAAACGTATCTAAAATTCGCTCCCAATATTCTCCCGTATTACAATTTCCATATTTTCTTGATTGAACTTGGATTGAATCAACCGAAGAGATTCTTAAATAGTTTGATACAAAACTTCCCCTCATCCCAGAAATCAAGCTTTGTGCACTAAAACGACTTATTAAATTCTTTTATTAAAAAAGGCAGGAGAAAAAAAAATGAACAAAAAATATATGCCCTGCTATAAACTAATGCCAAATTGAACTGAGCAAGATACAAATATATAGGAAAGGGAAAAACATACAAAGACAAACATCATTTAATACTTTCAAATTATTCAATTAATCGTATTAAAAAACAAAAAATTTTCGCAATAGTATTTTGTTTACCAAAGGATTTTTTTTTTTTTTTTTTTCTTTTTTTTCTTTTTTTTTTTTTTTTTTTTTGTAAGGCAAGGACTGGTTGCAAAAAAATTATAACCATTAAGTAATTACTTATTAATTAACTCATTTGCATCCACATAATTAATCCATACCCTTTCTTAAAAAATTAACCACTTAAAAAATTATATTTTTATATTAAAATTAAAGAATTTATAGATAAAAAAAAACTAATATAACAAGAGTCCATTTTCCGGTTCATGGTTTCAACACAAATTGATTTGGTTTGTCACAAACCTTGATGTGATTACTATCAGAAAATTAGAAAATTAGGATTAAATAATAAAAATAAGAAGAAAAATAAAAAAAAAAAAAAAATAAGAACAAATGTATATTTTCTTTTTAAATTTCAATTTCTCAAGCAAGAATACATCTTAAAAAAATGAACGCCCCGTAAAAGGCATTCCTTTTCATCTTAATTGTTCCCTACACTCACTCTTATTTCAATAAATACATTACCCTGGCCCTCTTTCTGACCATTAATTAATGTGTATGTCAACAGTACATGTAAACCATTCATCACAAGAAGCGAAATTAAAGGTACACATTTCATTTTACATAAAAAGAAAAAAAATAATAGATCTCCTAAAACTAAAAACAAGTTAGACCAAGAAAATATATGAAAAATGTTAATCTCTGCTATAAATTACTTACTTTGTGTACCATCTTCATTGGTAAATTATATAGACCCTAAATGTATCAAGATTGATTGAATACCGTGATTAATGTCAATGGCCACCGTCCCTCCACTGTCTGTGTCAACAGTCTCTCCGTTGTGTAACTTTGAAAAAACATACTACACCAATTAGTAAATATTGAAGTTAAATAAGTTAATCAGTTAAGAATATGGATTAGCCTGATTCAAATTAAAAATTTAATACAAATAATATAATTTTCACTAGCAAGTACCAAAAACAAATATCAATGATTACAATGACATTTCTATATAAAAATGGGAAATCCATCAGACAATTCTTGTTGATGTTTATAATATTCTTGTTCGCAGAGACTTCAAATATCAGAAAGATGTTTGACTCAATTAATATTCGCTTCAAAGGTAGTTAACTTTTTTGGCGAAAAAACAAGTGAAATTCTCTTTTTCTGTGAAATGTCAAATAAAGAATAAGATGCACTGATCATTGTATGCATTCTAGCACAGATAAATAATACAGCATAACGAACTACTAACGATCTCAAACTTACATATAATAAAATACATGATTGCATAAAAGATAAAGAAAAGTAAGTAAAATTATCACACTTGCGTCAAAACTTTACACACACAAACAGAAATGTACAAAGCAATCGATAATCAATTTAAATTTTAATAATGAATATTTAACATCTTGAGGACAAAACATTTATTGGTATTTAATTAAATTATGTTAATAATGACATTTAAAGGTTCTTTAAATGTCATTAAACACTCCCTTTTATCTTTTTCTAAGTATGAATTTATTTTTAATTCTAAAGGTAAGTGCTAGTAAAAATTCTATCTACAACCTTTTCACGCGACAACTTCCTTATGTTATATGCTAGGCAATGAAACACCTCAGACCAAATTGAGACTAACATACCGAATGGAAGTGACAGACTTTCTAGAACTCTATGACTGACAATCACTCGTTGTAATATGAAGAACAAAAATATCTTATTTCATTAAACAATTAGAAACTTTGAGAATTTTGGTCATTATGCTATGTAAAACGAACTAGAAATTGCTTACAATTTCTCGCGAACATTTTAAAGATAAGAGTAATAAATTTGCAGTTGATATACTTTTATGGTGTATATTTCTATTGCAAACTTGGGAATAGCAGTGACTTAGAACAATAACAGGGGGATTTTTTGCATCCCGTTCCGGCCCAGCACTGTGATGTGCAGTTGTATTATAGATAATCTTTTAACCTCTCCCGTCTTCCTCATTACTTTCGAATTATGTTCTGTATCTATGTCATCCTTTACCACCACATTTCTGTCTATCTATCTACTACTTCATACTAGAATGCTCAATGCATGCCTCGGATTCCCTGGTGCATGTATGAGCACCTACCGCCCGGTTACGGGGAGAGCAAGGACAAGATGATGGCATGATGAGATAATTATAATGATAACGATAATTAAGTAATAATAATTTGAATAATAATTAATAATAATAATATGAATTGATTAGTTGAAGTGCGTTAGCAAGTTGGAAATTACAAATGAGACAATGAACTTTAAGGAAGAGTGTAGATGGCAGCATGGAAGAATCACAGATCTCTTAAGACTTAAGGCGATAACACTGTTCTCAAAGGAATAAACTGCACAGAATCGAGACACTTCAAGGGTGTTTTAACATTTCACAAGAATGAGAAAACTAAATTGTGTAAAAATATGCTCCAAAAGACAATAAGAAATAAGTGAAATATTAACTCAATTGTTAACTTAAATTGGATATTACAAGCAGAGAAGAGTGACATCATATTTTAGTTCTTGAATAATTCATAATTTACACATTTCTGTCTGCCATGCAGAAAATCTCAAACTACTTTTCAGACTTTGACTTTAGAGAAATCAAGATCTTAGCCCTAATTTTATTCAGGCAGTTTGAAAGGGTAGGGAACTCTATTCAACTGCTAAATTTATTTTCCCTTTGGAGAGCTATACAGATTGGAAAACCAACTATTGACACTAGTTCTAGCCAGAGAGGAAAAAGTGAAACATAAAAAAAAAATAACTACTACTACTACTAATAATAATAATATAGCTATCAAGTTGGATTTTAAGAAGTTGTGGCCAAAACCAAAAAATTATATTTATGTATTTGGTTCTAATACCATTTATTTACCATAAGAGGAACCTATAAACTTACAAGGATAATTTTATTTTAAATTTAAGTAATATTAGATGTGTGCGTGTGTTTGATAATTCATACATGTGCGTGATATAATCTGGATATAAATCCCAATCAAGCTTTGATTTAACAAGCGTAAGAATGTTATAATTAACAATAATTTAAGCTGCTATGTAATCCTTAGCAAACTAATACAAGTAACTAACATAATGGTAAGTTTCACTTAGAAAGGCCTAAATTAATGAAAATAAATATAGCTTTTTTTAGAAATTACTAAATAAAAATAATATTGTTCTTCAAAAGGATAAAGAAAATTCACAATCTTGCATCTGGAAAACGAAGTAATACATAAATACATAAAAAAAATAATAATGTATACGTAATTATACCTATACTACTCGTATATAACTTATATACGTATCTATATTATATTATATATATTATATATTTATATATCCTTATATATATTATATATGATTATTATACTATATATAATATATTATATATATAATATATATATATAAATATATATATTAGTTATTATATATATTTCTTTCTTTTCTGCTTTTTTATTTCCAAGATTGGGAGTAAGGTGCGTAACATGGCATCGGAAAGCAAAGCAGTAGAAGATAATGACAAAAGTCGAAAAGGCTAGAAAGGCCAACCGTATTTCCGCCCTCTGAATACCATTAATCTAGTGAGAAGATCGTCGCGAGTCAAAATCCACCCCTAGAGCTCTTCATGCGACTGCGATGGAGACCTCTATGGTAGATCCGGATTTAATGTAGATTTGCCCCTTGGGCCAGGGTGGGCCAAGACCATAACCCCCTCACAAAAACCCCGCCATTCGACTAGTTCGTTATACACATCTGTCTTCTCGGCCTCACCAAACTCAACAATTTCTCTCATTAAACCACTTTCGCGCCGTTTTACTGATCAATCCACTTTTCCTTCAGTCTCCAGCCGGTCGGGTTCCCAACACAACTCGCCACAATTACACCGCTAACCAACAGACACGCAGTTGCATCCTTTCCACATGACAAACCATCCCACCATCTACTTTCATTTATTCTCATCACGCAACTCATTCATTCCCACCACACAATTCTCTAATAGTATCATTCCTCATTTTATCAATTCTTCTCACACCTAGCACAGCCCCTAAGATTGTCCATATGAAGCACAATATGAAGCACAGAATGGAAACCAGAAAGGAGACCCCCCCTAGTCATCACTGACATACTAAAAGTTAACAACATACCCTCATGAGACCCTAGCGCACTCGAAGACTTAGTCCCTTACATTCACCGACATAGCATTTAAATTGCACCAGCCCCCTTACTGCCATTCACAACTTTCCTACTTAACTCTGCATCAACAGATAGCTGCTCATCATATATCCTAAATATATTAAACTCGGAACACTTGTAACAGATAGCTCACCAGTCTAACAATAAGTTCCACCGAGGACTGTTTCAACGTACTAAATCCATTAATTTATCCCTATCTATGTTACTTTCAAAACCCCTCCTTTTACACACTCTGCCACATCTTTCTCCCAATTCACTCAAAATCTCTCAGATACACACTTCAGTCTCTACCAAATAATTCATCCCCCTAAAGGGGCAAGGCAACCTCGGTACTCCCACTTCCCATCTCCTACCACGTTTATTCTATACACCATTCTCCATTCCAGTCGTCTTATTCTTATAAGCCCATCCATCATACAATTGATAAACCAAGGAGCACACAACACATTGGGTGAGGTGACGCCATACCTACCACTCATTTGCCACGAATCATCACACTCAGGAAACGAAATCTTATGGTAGCTAGAACACTGCGCTAAAGTCCAAAAGTAAGCCCTCCACTACCCTCGGTGCGTGCAATCCGTTTCCACCAAACAATCATCTGTATGATTCGTTCCCAAACACGCGAAGAAGCAAACATGTGGGAATTAGCCGTTCAATGTCTAAGATCAATTCCACATGGGTCAGGGGCCTCACCAAACCCTGGGCTATCACAACAATGCTAAAGACCACTGGTGGTATCTCATCAATTGTTGAGATCTTTCCTCTGGGCAGGCCTGCACCAAAACGACTGCACTTCAACCTACTATTAATAAAACCCTTTCTTTTCGCTTGACAAACTCACTGTGCTCAATTCACTTTTTCATCGGTCTCCCAGCCGATCATCTCAAGCAAACCCACCCCTATATCATTCATTATAAAGCACAACTTCATCACTATAATTATCCCATTATTTGATATGAACCAGAGGCTTAATTTACACTGATATTACAACCTTCTCACCAGAACAGTTATAAGACCACAACCACACTCGTTAAACTCTATTTTTATCAAATCTACATAAAATATTAAGCAGTAAGTGTATTTGGATAGCTTTAGCGTACCTAACTTAGTTCTAATTGGATACACCATAATATAATTGCACCAATTACTTCCTAGCCCCAAACTTTCCTACGACAGGCACTTATCCTTTATTTCTTCCAACAACATTCCTAAGTATTCTAAACTCAGATACTGGCATCCAGTTGGCTCACCATTCTAACATGATGTTTGCACTTTTGGACTCTCAAAATAACTAATCACTAGTCACCTCAGCTCTTACTTAATTTAATTTCAACCCTCCCTTTCTAATCCTGCCAAACCCTCTACCAACCACTTACAAACTTTCAGATTGCACAAAAACAGACCTTCAGTTGTACAATATGCAGGACGGTATCTCCAAGTCTCTCTCATTTCCCATCAGTCAAATTACCTGCCCTGTTCGATCGTACCTTTATTCTTCAATTCACCTAATCCGACAAGTATAGATTAAATAAAGTGAAACAAACATACCGTGCTCACCAACTATTACTATAAATCAATCTCCCTTCATTATATTTTGACACGCGTTCACTAGTCGACACCCAATATATCACAAAAAAACCCGCGAAACAGTTTCCCACTTTAATCTTGCTCGACTAACGCCTGTTTTCAAGCACAGTTGAACCAAAACTATCACTTTTATCTTGTTCCCCGATCAACTTCCCTTCACTGTCAAATAAATTTTCGATGTCACATTCCTCCAATGACAACCTTCTAGATGCCTTGTTCTCACCAAGTCAAGGCCTCAGGCCTCTCTCACTCTTGCACCAAAGTAGATGTCCACACATCTATCCAATAATCCGTCACCGTCGGCAAGTAACCTCAACTAACATTAGAACTTCACACCGTTAATAGTTGCCTAACAGATTCCCACTATATACACATTACCCTTTTCATATAAGATTTTCATGCTCTCGAATGCATTTTAGGAACTATACCCTCCCGCAAACGCTTTGTTACACACACTTCCATATTCCCGTTAAATCCACGACTGTACAGCTCAATCTTCATTTCACCGTTTCGGCTGAATTCATACTGGATTCTATAAATTCTCCTCTTCACAACAGCTACCCAAAACCTCCTCCCTACTTATTAGCTATACCAATATAAATAATGATCTATACACAGTCAAACCCACAAGCCACATCATTCAGATTATCCACTTCTCACTGCAGATTAGCGTATGCAGGCTATCGCATTGTTCCCATTCCATCCACACTCCCACCTCATCAGTGATGAAAAGCACCATCCCTATTCATATTCCTAATGAAGATTCCCGCTTCTCTCTTTTTCCCTTTCGTACTAGAAGAATCATGGTATGGAGTAGTAGGGGAAGTGTTAGGCAATGGCATGGAGAAATGGAATGAATAGATGGTTACCCTGTTATTCTTTTTTTGATTTGGTTTGTGTAATGGCTTATCTAAAGAAAGTTTGAGAGGATTGATAGAGGATTTTGTCAGGATGTGTAAAGGAGGGGTTTTGAAGTAAATGCGATATAAGGAGTAAGCGTGATGCGTAGTGAGTGAGAGAGAAACCAGCGCGTATGTAGAATCATGTTGGATCTTAATTTGATCAAAAGGAACAATAGTCGAGTTTATGAGAATATTAGGCTACTTATTTTGGATGAAGATGGGGAACGGCAGAGATTAAGAGAAAACAGTAGAAAGCTCGATGATATGGTAGAGTGGGGGGCAAAGATTCCATTGGGAATACAAGGGATTTAGGTTTTGCATTGACGGTGTAACTGTATTAGTAGCTGAAACTATGGGCTTTGGAACAGAGGTTATCAACTACAGGTACATGTCGTTCAATGCCCCACTTAAGGGCGTGTATACGGTCTCCACTCGTCAAGAAGAAAATTGATTAAACAGAGAGAATGAATGGGTCAGAAGTTGTGAGATAATTGAAAGAAATAGCTGTCAACATGAACATCAACAGTGGTATTAATAATAAGTTTGGTCTTATGGAAACGATGTGATAAGGCTGGTGTTAAGTACGATGTAATTCATGTGTGAGAACTGTGCGAGGTCGATCGTCGGCTGCGAGACAAGAAGAAGTGGTTGAGCGTAATTGAATATCTGAAGTAAAGACGCTAGTTGAAGAGGCGAGAAGGAAGAAACGATGTATAATAAGAATATGAATGACGTAGTATTCTGTGAGGGGGGGTTGGTGAGACTGGGCCAAGGGATGAACTTACATTGACGAGCTACCACATTGAGGTCCGTCGCATTTGTGAAGCCCTTGGATGGATTCTTTCTTTATTGAGCGCTGGGATCCCACTTAAGGGGTCAATGAAAGGTAATGTTGGTAGGAGGCTTCCGTTTGCTACTTATTGTTCTTCTACAAACTTTTGTTACGAGTGTATGTTTAATTTATGTTGAGCAAAAATTACTGAAAAAATATGGGCACTACAAAAAGCAGAAGGATGTGTTGAATTGCAAGCCTAATTGTTGCAAAGACAATGCATTTAACACATAATTTGTACGCTTATTTTATATTCCGAATAGTACTTATTATAAATATTCTTCTATCTTACTCAATAATATATAATATAATAATAATAATAATCATAATTAATAATATAATATAAATAATTAATAATGAATAATAATAATAAGGACTTTCTTTATGTGTAGGTCTTATTCACTATTATTATTTTTCTAATTATCAGAAAGATTTTTATGTATATAAGTAATTGTAAACAATATAATAGTTAATAATAATGTAATTAATAATAAATGAATAATAATAAGTAAATAAATTTCTTCATAAATAAAGTTTGCGCTGCCAATTTTTGTAATTATTACCATAAGAAGAATGTTGTAGAATAAAAAACCCAAGGATTGAAAGGGCCATCAATGAAACAAAAGTACATCAAACCAACCTGAGCCATTCCTTGTACATGCGCAGTTGACCCATCTGATAAATGTATAACTGGATTACTTGGATCTACTTGTATAATTGATACGGTTCCATCAGGATTACTAACGGTCTGTACAATTGGACCAGGATAAACAGAACTACTACTTTGCACTATATTAAGTCTGAAACAAAAAATAACAAAATATATTTAATATTATAACTATAGTATTATATAGTATTGATATATTAATATATTTATATTATCTATAATAATGATATATATAATAAATATATATATTAATTATATATATATATATATGTATTATTAAATTATATATAAGTATATCTATATAAATTATATCTATAATATACTAATTATATACTAATTATATATATATATATCGGTATTTAGTATACATATATATAATATTATATTATATACTATATATATAATATATAGATTTATATATAATATAATAATATATAATAAATATATATATATATTTATATATATTTATACTTAATATTATATATTAAGTTAATATATATAGTATTATTATTAGTATATATTATATATATCTATATATAATATATTAATATATATATATTATATTATATATATACTTCATAGTATATATGATTATATATAATATTCTTCTTCTTCTTATCTACTTTTTTTCCCAGATTGAAGTAAGGTGCGCTCGGAAAAGAAAAGCAGTAGGAGAATATGCCAAAAGTCGAAAAGAAAGCCACACTTACCGCCCCTCTGTCAATTAAATAAGTAAGAATTCGTCGTAGTCGAACAAATCCACCCTAGAGCTCAGGGGACGGATCCTCACAATGGTAAATCGTAAGTGTAAGTGTTCCCTTGGCCAAGCTGGGCCACAACCATACCCCCTTACACACCCCCCATCGCTAATATTCATCTATTCTTCTCGCTCTCCACCAACTCACATTTACTCTCTGCAAAACATTCTTTACTGTAGTCAAATCCAGCTTCTTTCTTTCGGTCTCCCCGCGGTCGGCCAACCCACTCGCACTATATATACATCGCTTAACCAACTGGCTATCTTCCATCCTTTCGCACATGACCAAACCATCTCACCATGCTTATATTCTCATACGGATTTACCTCTTTCTTTACCCACACAACTCTCTAATACGGTTATTCCTCGATTTTATCAATTCTTCTAACCACTAGCACGCTCCCTAAGACGTTGTCATCTGACACATATGACTATTAGAATGTCTTTATACTATCTTCATTCCAGACCTAGTCCTCATTACATATTACCAATTCCTAGTAACAAATACCCTCATGCAGGAACCTAGAGCACTCGCAAATTAGCCTTCAACTTTTCACCAAACGTTTAATATGCAACCGAGCCACTTCCTGCCATTCACAAACTTCCACTACGCTCTGACATATTTCGTTATCATCCAACCATTACCTAAATAGTTTAGACTCAGACACTTGTTTCAGCTTGACTCCATTAACTAAAATATTACCACTGAGGCTATCCTCACTTCACAAACTATAACTTACTCTTATCTAACGTTATACTTTCAACCCTCCTATTACTCATCCCTGCAATCATCTCTACCAATCCTCACTTTCTTTCAATTCGCACAGAACATAAATTATGCAATCATAAAGTAGAGTACCTCCACTATTCCATTCTCCATCATTCTTAACACCTTTCTACCCCCCCTCCTTACTACGCCATCCTTATATAATGGAATAACAAGGAGACATAACAAACCCTGTCTCACTCCGCTAGAAAAGGGGCTTTGACCATTTTTTAACACGCTCCTATTCTCTACATATTTTGATCCTTCAGGAACACATATATACACAGCTGTTCAATGGGATTCTATTTTTACTTAAATCTGCATTTAGCCATCATTAAACTAAATACCTTATTCTTTTTTTTCTTTTTCTCTATTTGAAGCTAATCCTCTTCCACTCCTACACGCACCTTTTTCTCAACCAATCAGTCTCTTCAGTTCCATGCACTTCTTTCGACGGGAATACAGTCAATCTCCCGCTTACCAACCCACTCAACAAAATGCCCATAAACGTACCCCACCAGGCCCATTGTAGTAGAGGCGTTTATGCTCTCTCAATCCTTGAAACTATTACCTCCAAATAAAACGATTTATACACAACTTCCAAATCCAATCAAATCAAGATCTCGCCTCCGTATTTGATCATTTCACCAGAATTTCATCTATACCTGCCAGAAGTTACCATTCCTTCAACTTTCCTCACTCTACCATTACCTCCTCCTTGCTAATAACGTCATCCTTTCTTCAAACATTCAAAACCCACACACATCACTATCACCTCTTCATTACTAGCCCAAATTGATATGATATTTTTTACAAAGTGTTTCCCTTCACACTCCCTCACATCCATTTCATCTTCACAAAGGCACCATCCCTATTTCATGTATTCTGAGGCAGGTTCCTTCTGTTCTCATTCTTAAACCTTTCCGCTGTCCTTCCAGAAGAGCTTTTCCTATTCCCTTGTAGTCCTCAATTCATCTCTCCTTTCCAACTGTTCATTTACCTCGTCTTTTCTCCTACGTATGCACCTGTTTAGTATATTTTTTTCCTCCTTATATAATTCCCAAGATCTTTCTTTTGAAACTTTTCATCATTGTTTTTAGTACAATTCAACCACGCTTCTTTTTTTGCTTTTAACGCTTGCATCAAGACCTCTTCATCTACCACTACTGTTACTTCCTTACTTCCTACTTTGGAGCTCATCAAATATTTCTTTGGCACTCTAAACATTTCTTCTTCATTTGCTCAGACTTTGTTAAGTTTTAACTTTTTCAAATCAATCTGATTTTACGTGCGAGCCGCTCTTATTAATTATAATTATACCTCTGTATCACTTAACTGTCGCACTTCTTAATTTTACCCAATTCCTTCCGTATCACCTTCCTCACCATACCAAGCCCCCACTAACTTTAATTTTTACTTAGAAAACATAATGATCATTCTGTATTTAATCCCCTCACCGCTATTCAACATCCAACACTTACTTCAACATCTCCTCCTTCACAACACAAAATCAATCAACTTTTCACTTCGATTACCATCTTCTACCTACACCAAACTCTAGCTCTACTTATGGATTCTCTTGTGGTTAAAAAGCAGTATTACATGTACACTACTCTCTCCTTCACAAAATATCACTTCCTTCCATTTTACTCATTTCTCCCGAACCCAAAAAACCACTGTTATACATCTTTTATTGATCACTATCCAACCATACGGTCCTCCCAACACCTAATCATACCTGAAGTCCTTACTCACCCATCACAAACACATCATTCAGATTATCCCAAAAATCGTTACTCTCTTCAACGTTTCCTCAGAATGACCATACGTCACAACCACATATTCTTGTACTTTCAAATTAAATTTAAACAGTACAATTCTAGGACTCACACACAGAAGTCTAACCAAACCACTGGCTTATCAAGTCACTCACAAGAATTGCAACTCCTTCTCTTCTCTCTCTCTTCCCTCTTCCACACCTCAGCACACACACACATTTCACACAGCACCACTCATTTTCACCGTTTGCTATGACTGTTTTGCTTCAGTCGACAGCTCGAGAGATTATTAAATTCTTCCTTTCGTAAAATACAGAGTCCATCAACCTCTCTGCCACTCAAACATTTATTTCTCTTGAAACTTCTTTGAGTCTCCATACGATTCATACAATTTCCCGTGAGAAAATGGCTAGAAGGCCGTTACGGGCGATCACGACCTTCTTCGGGGCCTGCATTAGTTTTCCTAGCAAGAGATAGGTGTAGTGGGCAGCCAACCCAACTACCCCGTCCCTTATGTCGCCTTCTACGACGATACGATCGTGTGGTAATGTCTTTCTCCCCAACACACACACATTACTATACATATATTATATATATATATATATTATATATTATATATATTATATACTATGTATATATATATATATAATCACTCTATATATAATTATATATAATATATATATATCAATACACAAGCAAATGATGTCTACGAATCTCTGTTGCTCCTAGCGGACATAAGCTTGTCCATTGAGCAACTCGCTGCGCTCGCGCGATTGGCGCATAGGCTCACCCCGCTGCTACGCTCGCGCACTTTGCGGCAAGGCTTACTCGCTCGCTACGCTCGCGCATGGCGCAAGCTCACCCCGCTCGCTACAGCTCGCGCATTGCGGCAAGGACCTTCACTCGACTCGCGCATTTGCGGCAGGCTTACTCGCGCTCGCTACGCTCGCGCATGGCTGGCAAGGCCAATCCGCTCGCGACGGTTCGCCAAGATGATAACAGGGCAGAACACCATGCCGGTGGGGCTCCGTTCACTCGTGCGTCGGCCCGTTGTTTTCCATATATAATATTTTGTCTGAACTTTTTCGCTTTCTATTAATTTTGCTTTTTGTTTTTTTAAATGAATACTAATACATATAATAATAATATAATTATAATATAAAAATATAATATAATAACATAATAATATATAACTAACATAATCATAATTATATATAATAATAATATAATAATAATTATTTTGACTGACCGGTAAAAAAGTTCGCATTGACACAAAAATATTTTCGCTGGAAAAGCTTACGACAAAGTGACAAATCCCGGAAAGATTTTTTGGCAGTAAGTTTAAAATTAATAGGATATACAAAAATATTATTAATAACTTATGGTATTAGATATTATTACATCTACCTCCCTTACCAAAGACTGGGAGTAAGGTGGTGACCATGCAACGGAAACAAAAAAAATAGAAAGTATATTCAAGTCAGAAAGAGCCCAGCCTTACCGCCCCTTAATATACCAATTAGTGAGAACTCGTCGAAGTCAGAACAATCCACCCAAGAGCGTCGCGGATTTGCGACGGATCGACTCACTATTGTAAAATCCGTCAGTGTGGGGTTTATCCGTTTGTATGTATGTGTGTGTTTATCCATCTGTTTCTCCTCGTTCATTCACTCCCTTTCTCATTTTCTTAATTTCGCTTATAAAATTCACTTTACACTCTTTACTCACTTTACAATTTATATATATATTTTCCTCGGTCTCTCGGTCGATTCCCAGCACAACCACCAATATACATCCGCTTAACCAGACGACTATTCCTCTCATTCCTTTCCACAGAACCAAACCATCTCTAAACCTACTTCATTTATTCTCTCATTTACCTTTCGTTCACACACACAATCTTATTTAAATAGCGTTCAGTCTTGTTTTATCAATTTTTTCGATAGTTATACACGCCCCTAGATTGTCCATCTGAACACATTGTATTTTAGATCATACCTCTTATTCCAGACGACATGTCTCACTACTATACATTAACAGCAGTGTAACAACAATACCCTCATGTAAGACCGAGCACACGTCAAACTTAGTCCCTTTTCTTCCACCAACGATTTAATATACACTGCACCTCTTCCATTGCCAGACTTTCTACTACACTCTGTATCATCCGTCCCCTTCTCCAACATATATCCTAAAAATTAAACTCAGACACTTTTCAGGCTTCACCATCTACATACTTCACACGAAGGGACTGTCTCACTCACACCATGACCTACTCTTATCTCGTTCATTTTTTCAAACTCTCTTTTACACAACCTGCCAATCTCTCTACCAATCCTTAAAAACTCTCCTGAGATTCACCACACAAACTAAATAAGCTGCTTACAACAAGCAAGGTACGCCTTTTCTTCACCCACACAGCTTCCTTAATACGCTCATTCTCATTTTATCAATTCTTCTCACACTACACACGTCCCTAAGATTGTCCCCACAAGGAGGGCCTAGAATTAAGGTAAAAGCTTTTGCTACCATTCTTACTTATTTTCAATGGGGTTTTTTCTCTCCAACTGCTTCGCAGATAATCAATCGCATCTACCACAATATTTATATCTAAAATTATTTTTATCTTGAAGTGTTCGCCTATATACTTCTGCAATTTAAAAAAAAAAAAATATATATATTTCTGACAATAGAATAACACATTGTTAAATTTAGCAATAAAAACTTCATTTTTAAATATGAACTAAAATTTTAAATTTGATGACGTAGTTAGATTAGATATTTGTGTGTTTATGAGTCTTGTAGATTTTCTCACTATATTTTAAAATTTTAGTTTTTTTTTCACAGAGCATTTTCTAAGAAACAGAGATTCACTAATTCAGTTAAATTAATTATGTGAGAAGGAACTACAAGATTTCTGTACACACAAATATCTAATTTCCTGGGAGTTGCATCGCAAATTTTAAATTTTAGTACATTTAAAAATTAAGACTAATTACTTTATTGCTAAATTTAACAATGTGTTATTCCTACTGTCAGAAATAATAATTTTTTTTTTTTTTTAAATTGCAGGTATCTTGGACGACAGCACTTCGACAGATAGTAATATTTTGTTATAAATATCATGGTAGAGACGATTTATTACCTGCGTTTAGCGTTGACGAGGAAAAAACCCAAGTAAATATCCTAACATTTCTTTTAAACAGCTTTTACTTAATTCTGCATATGGTGGTTTTATAGTGTCTTAGGGGCGTGTTAGGTGTAAGAAGAATTGATAAAATGAGGAATGAGCGTATTAGGGAGTTGTGTGGTGTGAAGAAAGGCGTAAATGAAAAATTAAATTATATGCGGATGATTTGGTTTTGTGTGGTGAATCTCAGGAGAGTTTTTAAGGATTGGTAGAGAGATTTGGCAGGGTGTGTAAAAGGAGAGGTTTGAAAATGAACGTAGATAAGAGTAAGTTATGGTTGTGAGTGAAGTGAAGACAGTACTCGGTGTGATTTAGTTAGATGGTGAGCAGCTGGAATCAGTGTGTTTGAGTTTTAAATATTTAGGAGGTATATTAGATGAAAAGGGATGGATGATGCAGAGGTGTAGTAGGAAAAGTTAGTGAATTTGGGCAGGAGGTGCAGGTGTAAATTAAATCGTGTGGATGTACAAGACTAGTCTTGCAGTTTGACTAGGCTTACATTGAGAGTTGTATGTTACCTGTGTTATGTTACGGTAGTGAGACTCATGGTTGGAGTAAGAGGTATAGATCCTAAAATACATGTGTTTCAGAGGACAATATAGTGCTGTTAGTTTGAGAAGATGATTTTAACAGGAATGAACGTATTCAGAGAGTTGTGTGGTGTGACAGAAAGGGGTAAATACGAGAATAATGAAAGTACGTTGTTGAATGATGGTCTTCAGTTATCGTGGAAGGATTGATGATGTCGGTCATGGTTAAGGCGGATGCTATATTGCTGGTGTGTTTGGAAATCGACCGATGGGAGACAGAGAAACAAGAGGTGAGTCAGTAGAAGGACTGCAGCTGGAGGGAGAGAAAAATGTGGAGTTGGGCAGAGGCGAGAGAAACAATGCATAATAGGGTGAATGGGACCGAGGTTTTGTGAAGGCGTAATGGTCTGTGGATCCTTGGGCCAGGGATAACCAACATCTGCACGATTTTTTACCATATGTGAGGATCCGTCGCGAATCCCGCGAACGTTTGGTTTGTATTGTTCTGACTTCACGATTGTTTCTCACAATTGGTTATAAGGGGCTGGGGATAAGCTGCTTTCTTTCATCGGACATGTATAACTTACATTCTATTTTTTTTTATCCGGCAGGTCACACAGCCTTACCCCAGTCTGGGGAAAGAAGGTTTGTGATTGATAATAATTAATAATAACTAATATTAAATTTATTATATGTATATTAATTATGCCTATTAATTTTAAACCTTGCCAAAATCATCCCGCGTTTGTGGTCTATTTGTGTAAATGAGTGCTGGAGCACCATATTTTTGTCATTGCGATACTTTTACGGTCAGTCATAATAATATATATATATTCTTAATTATTATATTATTGTTCTGTATATTATTTATTATTATTATTATTCTTATAATTTTTATTTTATTATATATATATTATTATATTAATTCATTATTAAAACATATTCTTGTCTTAGTGAAAGAAAAAAAGGCAAATTTAATTACGAAAGTCAGCATCCAAATGTCAGGGCAGTTTCTTCCGCCGGGAAAACAACGGGCGAACGCAGCGAGTGAAGGGAGCCCACCGGCATGGTGTTGCATGCACTGTTTCAATCTTCGCAGCGGCGAACGGTAGACGAGGGAACGTGAGCCGGCCCCAATGCGCGGACGGTAGCGCGAGCGGGTAGTAAGCCTTGAGCCGCAACATGCGCGAGCGAGGTGAGCTTGCCCAAGATGCGCGAGCGCTAGCGAGCCGTAGAGGGTGAGCTTGGCGCAATGCGCGAGCGTAGGCGCGCGGGAAGTTCGTCTCTGCAGCCGAATGGCTGCGCAGCCTAGAAAGCACGGTGGGAGTTGACGGCGTTCGCGCAGCGAGCGCAGCGCGGGGCATCAAATGTACAAGTGCTCGGCCTAGGCGAAGAGGAAATGCGTAGCATCTATGCTTGTTTTATTAAATGATATTATTATTATATATATAACTTATATATTATTATATACTAATATATATATTATATTATATATATTATTTTATATGTATATATAATATATATAGGTGGCATGAATGTGGGAGAAAAACTATAACCCAATCGTAGTCGTTTGAAGGCGACTAAGACCGGGTGTAGTTGGGCTGAGAATACTCCTACCACCTGATCTCTTCCTAGGATGGTGATTCCAAGACCTCGGAGCAATTGGTCTGATCGCCGTAGAACGCCCTTTAATTTTCGGCGACAATTGTATGATCGTATGTGTACATGCAATGTCAGAAGAAATAAATGTTGAGGAGAGAGGTGTGATGTTAATTGTAAAAGGGCCAAATCTTGATTTTCTTCTGCATGTGACTGAAACAAGTGAAAGGAACGGTGAAAATGGAGTGAGGGTTGAGAATGAAATGACGAAAGACAGTGGACCAAGAATGAGAGAGAGAGAGGAAGAGTTGGGAAGGATTTGAGTGACTTGTTTAACAGAGCTAGCAGAGTTTGTGTGATGAGTCCATACGAATTTAGATGGTTTAAATTTAAGTTTTTGATAAATGGTCAAAAGTATGTTTGGTTTTTTAAGCGTCATGAGTGCGCATCCTGAGGGAAACGTTGAATGCAGTAACGAGTTCTTAATAACATAGTGATCAAAATAAAATTTCTTTACATAGAGAAGCTCAGCCATTGTTGAGACCATCGAGGTAACCTGTACTTATGACTTAAATGATCACTTGCAAGGATTTTGCATATAAACAGTGTGCTTTTGGAGTGTGGGTGAGAAATGCAATGTAGGAAGGTGAGGACTTCTTTGAGGAGAGACGGTTGTGTGGTATAGTAATAATTGCTTTAAACACAAGAGTATCATAGAGTATACTAGAGATTGTTGTAGTAGAGATGTTCGAGTTGACAAAGATATGATTGATTTGTGCTTGGTAGGTGAAGAAGTAGAATGTTGAAGGATGTGTGGAGTTACAATCGGTTGAGGTTTAGGTACTAGGGATAGGTTTGTGGGAATCATTATGTTGTTTTCTATTGTAAAAATTACAGTTATATCTTGAAGTTCAATGCTGGTGGCTTAGTCTCGATGGTGTGGTAAGGTGAGTGACGGAAGGAAGTGTGGTTAAAATTAGCAAGTGAGAAGTTGAAGTGAAAGTAATAATGTATAATAATGCACTTCCAAAAGTTCAATAAGGAATACAAGTTGAAATTAAACATCTGGAGCAAATGAAAGGAACGCTTGTTAATAGAGAAATATGTTATAAGTTTGTATTGTTCATTAATTTTTAACAGTGTAGTGAGTGGATATGATGGACGGTGATGCAAGCGTAAGAAAGCAAAAAAACTAGAAAGCGCGTGTCTGAATGTCTAGAATACAAATGATCGAAGTTCAAAAGACAAGATAGCTTGGGACAGTTAGTATAAGGAGGGATAAACAGGATATACTATAAAGGTCATTAGTAGGAGAACAAGACATGGGGTAAAGAACAGTTTGAAAGAGATGTGATGATGGAGACTTACAGGAATAGGGAAGCTCTTCTGAAGGCAAACAACCAAAGTTAAGAAATGAGAACATTCGAACATGAATCGACAATAATTGCTGGAAATTATCAATAATAATGATGGAGAAGTGTGTTGTAAAAACACTTTGAATCTCAATGTCATAATGAAGAGTATGGTGTGTGGTTTGATGGTGCAAGAAGAATCGGTTTCTGGGGATGAGGTAGTTAGTAAGGAGAGTGAGAAGTTGAGAGGATGAAATCTGCAGTGGTATAGATGAATTACTGGTAAATGATCCAATAACGGAGGTGATCTTTGACTTGATTGGATTTTGGAGTTGTGTAAATACGTTTTGGAGGGCAATAGTTTTCAAGGGTTGGAGATAGAAGGCGTAATATCCACTATCAAGGTAGGGAAAACCTGTAGAATATATTGAATAGTATATTGAGTGTTTAGTTTATTTTTTGTTAGGGGGGAAGGAACGAATATGATCGGTATTTTATGTCGAAGAAAAAGTGCGTAGAGAGATTGGAGGAACTAAGTGTGGCGGCAGTGCGTTTAGGAGTCTGGTAGGGATTGTTGAGTATCAAATACTTTCATTTGATAAATATGAATTGATGAAGTGAGGAAATGAAGAGAATAAATTGTATTTAGTTTATGGTTGCTATAATCGCTAATTATGAATAGGATTGATAGGGGAGATGTATGCAGGTGTTAGTGATATGATGGTGTTGTGTTGGTGGTTGGCTTCTGAATAGAATCAAAGAAGTATGTAAGAGGATAGTGAGGGTTAAAGATTAAATATGTGTCTCAAAAGGTGTATTGGTATTTTAGTATTTTAATGAAGGGAGTGGACAGTGGGTCTGGTTAGTCTTCTTGTTATTCATAATTATTATATGGATGGGTTATGAAAGAAATTAGATAGGTGGTGTGGCAGGAAAATGGTGTTAGATGATGTTGAAGAATGAGATGATAGTGGTAGAGGTAGTACCCTTACCTATATTATATGCTGAGAATGATTTAGGTTCTTTGTGTGGCGTATCTGAAGAAGTTTGAGAAGATTTGGGCTAGAGGATCTGGCAAGGGTGTAGTAAGAAGGGGTTTTGAAGTGTAAACTAGAAGTAGAGAGTCAAGGTTTTATGGTTGTGAAGTGGGGATAGCTCATCAGTTTGAGTTAATTTTATGGTAGCAGCTGGACACAAGTGGTCTGTTTTATACATAATTTAGGGTATGTTGGATGAGAAGGGACTGGATGATGTAAAGCTGTAGTAGGATAAAGTTGTGTAATGGCAGGAAGGTGGGCTGGTGCAATATAATCGTTATTGGTGATTGATTGAAGGATCTAAGTTGGAGTGCTTCCTAGTAGGTCGTTGTAATTGAGAGGGTTATATGTTGTATCTCTGTGATATTGTTAATAGTTAGTTGAGACGGCTATGGTCTTAGGCAATAAGAATTAATAGATCTAAAGTTCGAATGTGTATCGATGGACAATACTTAGGGTCAGGCTATGGTGTTAGCAATGAATTGATTAATAAAATGAGGTAAATTGAAACGTATTTAGAGAAGTTGTGTTGGTATGATAGAAAGGAGGTAACTGATGAGATTAAATATTGCACAGCATTGTGAGATGGTTGGTTCATGTGGAATAGGGTACGATGGATAATGATATCATGTTAACTAGGTAAGCGGTAATGGTTATAGAATGATAGTGGCGAGTGTGTTGGGATACGTCCACGGCGGATAGACACCGAGAAAAATGTTGGAATGGATTCAGTTAAAGGAAATTGTATTGCAGGAGAGAAATGTGGGCTTTTGCAGAGGCGAGAAGAAAGTGCTTAAAAGTATTAGAATATATGGTGTTTGCTAAAAGAGGTGTAGTTATGGTTGTGGCCCACTTGTCAGGGGTATGAACCCTTACTACTTTGAACGATATTACCATAGTGAGGATCCTCAGTCTCTACTAGGTCCCGTTGAAGCTCTAGGGTTGGAATCTTTTCTGTATAGGGTGGATTTTCTAATTAATGGTACAGAGGGGTGGTAAAGGTTTAAGGCTGGGCTTTCTTTATTTTCTTAATCTTTTGAAATATTCTCCTACTGCTTTTCTTTCGATGCTGTAACGTCCAACCTTTAATTTCCAATCCTTGTTTATACACACTCGACATCATTTCTAGCACACACAAAATGTGATACTATATATATATATTATATATATATATTAGTATTATTAATATACTATATATATTAATTATATAATAATATATATAATATATATATAATATAGTTTCATATAATTATATTAGTATTATTAATATATAATATTAAATTATATAATATATATATATATATATATATATATATTAATATATATATATATATTATACGTATATATCTATATGTTCGTTAAGTTATGATATATATATATTATATAATATAATATATATTATATTATACTTATTATATATATATAGATTATTATTAGTATATATATAATTATGTACGTATATATATAATACTTATAATATATTAATATATAACATACTAACTTTTTATTACATTTATATTTATTATTACTATAATAGTATTTATATATAATATACTATACTATATTATATATTTATAATTTTAAAATCTATATACTATATTACACTTTATTTTTAGCTTTATATATAACAATTATTATATATAATAGTATATATACTATATATTAGATATTTATTATTACTATATTAATATATTATATTTAATATACTATATAGTATATATATAGTATATATACTATATATATATATATATCACCTTAATACTATATATATATTATATATTACCCTCCACTACCCCTCACCTATATGTATTATTTTATTATACGTATTATATATTTAAACTATATTTTTTTATTTTTGTTGTTTCAGTATAACTAAACTAATATGCATAAGTTACGATCTATATTCTAAGTTTCTTGCTTATTAATCCTGTCCACTTGTATATCAGGACAAGTTCGTATTACCTGATGGAAACCGTTAATCCATTATACAAAAGTAGATCCAAGTATTCCATTTATACATTTATCAGCAGTGGGGTCTAACTTGCGGCATCTATTATGAATAGACTAAGGAATGCTCTACAGTGTAGGTATGGATTATTTTGGTGTTCAATTGAGGCTCTTTTACATCTTGGGTTCTTAATTCATTCAAACTTCTTCTTGTTGGATATTATTATCAAAAGTAATCGGCAGGAAACTCTAATTTATTTGAGATAGAATTTTATCATTATATATTTATTATTATTTTAATAATTATTTTAATTAATCATTATTATTAATTATCTATATATTATACTATAATTATTATTATAATTTTATTAATAATAATATAATTAATTATAATTAATTAGTATAATTAATAAGTAATCATAGATCATAACGTGAATAAATTAGAGCCCTCCTCGTTCACAATACTAACAGGTCTCCTTCATTAGTATTCTATATCTCTGAGATATATTAATGTACGTGTGACTATTATTATTATGTATTATTATTGATTAATTTTTATCATTAATTATTATATTATTCGGTAATTAATAAAGTAAAAAATTATCAGAGAAATATGAAACTATTTCAGGATAATTTTCATCATATTGAATGAAACAAGCTAAGGAATTTAGGTTGCATTTACAACATCACTTCTGCTCTTTGTAGTCTATATTTTTATCTTAATTTTTGTTCAAACAGATAAATGTAACATTTCTTCAACAAAAAACAAAAGTTGGTGATAGAAGAACATGTAAGCTCAAAAGGAAATCCCCTTACTCCCAACTATCGCCTGTTTCATACTCTTAGTTGATGCCACGCACGCTTTAAAAAGTCAAGTCAACTCCATCCAAGGGCATTCACAGGACCGCAGACGGACTCCTCGTGTTAGGGTATTCGGTCAAATGTAATGGTTCATCCCGCTTGGGCCCACGTCCTTGACAACATACCCCCTCACAAATTACCCCGTCACTTCTTCTATGTATACACGTTTGCTTGCTCGCCTCTTCCAAACTAGAATTTCTTATACTGCACGATATTACTCCCAAAAGAAAGAGACTTCACTAGACTCATATCTCTCACTTATTCTGTCTCACACAGCCCGAGCCGCACGCATCGACTCGGCACCACTCTACCATATTTACATCTACTTACACAACCGACTATACATCATCGTTTCCACTCATGACCAAATCTAAATTTTATAAGTACACTTGTTGATTCTCGATTTATCACTATCCTCATACTCTCACTCCTGAATAGCTCAGCGTCTATGATTTTACCATGACCCAGTTATTCCTCATTTTTATCACACATACTTTTACTTGAACGTGACCTAACAGTTCAGCAATGAGAGTGGAGGCCATATTGGTTCGAAATTTGTGACGCGAAATAAACCTGGGGAGTGTTTATACCTCTGTGTGTTTCCACACCATAGTTTCAAGTTTCTATACATTAACACCGTCATGCAAACCGCAATGTCCCTCTTTTCATTTCTCCAAGGAATTTTATTTTGCCCAGGCCCCACCATTCTTACAAGTTCAACAATTTACCTTTTGTGTACTTGTTTTCTTAAAATCCTGGCGTTCCACTCGTTTACACATCTCGAATATATAGACGCTAAATTATAGTTGGTAAAACCGGATATTTTTCCTTGATCCAATCTCATCAAAATGTGTCATCGACACAACCGCTGCTTCCTCATTCTCACTCCAGTGATCCTTATTATGTCTTCATGATTGGATTTACTTCAGAACCGCCTTCCTTTTACCAATTCCTAGAAACCCAAAAATGCTCTTCGATCATTAGGCCATCTCAGAAGAACTTATCTTAGTAGAAAAGGCCAACATCGTAGTACCATCATCCTAGCAAGGAAGAAACCACTGAAGCCAGGTTTGTTCGCAACAAGCCTTTCTTCAATGGAGGGACATTAGCTGGTAGCCATCTGCATACATTCTTCCCGAATTCTGCCCATCATTTAGGAACTCTTCCTGACCACCAATGATCCATAAAGAATCTACTTAAGTACCCGAAATGATCCTTTTGGGCCTAAGAAGGAGTACATAAGGGTAGAAATACTTCTATCTGATGGTGATGTAGCGATTTGAACTTTCATTACTTGAATTATATAACGGAGTGTCGTGAGGACGTAGAGCGGAAAGGGTAACGAAATCTTCCGCCTGAATGAAGGCTTGCATTTAAGCATTGGTCCGAGGTAAATGAAGATGGTGAGCTATTGAGTGGAGTGTGAGCTGGTAGGTTGATGGATGTAAGAACTAATTATTATAGTTATTTGTATAGTATAATAGAATAAGGGCAGAGAAAAAAGCGAGCAGGTAATAGCTGGCCAGTAGACACATCTTTTCAACAGGGTAGTGTGTAGGAGCAATGTCGGTGTAGGACATTTTTTATAATACTCAGGTTTGGAAATTGCAACGCGAACCATGCTCACTTGCCAGAAGGGCATGGATGATGACATATGATTCAGATTGACCTCTCCATATATAGAAGTTAACCGCAGGAGATAGGAAGTTGATCGGTCAGAGAAGCGGACCTGCCCTAACACCAAATGCGTGTCTGGAAAACGCCCCGCCAAAGGGCTGGTATAGTTTTCAATATGTATCGGAGGTGTAGGCGGGAGTGATAACTGGTTTAGGGTTATAAAGGGTAAGTTGTAATTTTAGCGGCGGGTAATACCTTACCAAACTATGTTCAGGGGAATTAAATTATTGAGATATGCCAAGGAGGATATATTGTTGGTACAGATGGATATTCCCCTCTTGGCTTTGTAACGTGAGCTGCAGATGCGAGTGTGCCTCCGTAGGGTGGCCTGTTGTTGAATAATCCCCCCCAAGGTTTCTCGCCCCATCTAGAAGTATTGCTGAAGTAATGCTGTAGATCCAAATTTTTACCATTGATGGACACTAGATGAGGGATCAGATAATAACAGTTGTCTTGCGGTTTTATGTGCCCTTTTTGAAAGAACACGGGTCTCCTCATATGACCCCCCAAGATTAAGTTGGTGATAACCCTTGTTTCCGTCGTGTTAGTTCATATATTCTCGTCTCCGGTCTCTCTTATCTCTTCTCTCGTTCTCTCTCTGTATCCCCTCCGGAGTTCTGCAGCGTCCGCTGTACGTATACATTGACGCTTCGGAAGATCTCTTGCGAATTTGCTTTTAATCACGTATTTAGACTATGTGGCGTGACAGCTCTACTCGGTGTGTCTCTGTTTTCCCTAGTATTTCTAATTTTATTCTGTCGGATCTTGCGTCAGGTCCCTCTCTCTCTCGGTCGCTGATACCAAGAATTACTCCTCTCTCTCCTCTCTCTCCTCTACTCCTCTCTCTCTCTCTCTCTCTCTTTAACTTCGTAGGAGTGGACTCCATGGCTGAGCGGTATGCTACTTGACTGTTCTGAGGTCTAATCGATGAGAGCCGCTTGTGAAGGCTACTACCTGCTTCCTTTCTTACCCCCTATCTGGTACGAGACGTCTTAGTCTTTTTTTTGTTGCGCACCAATCCTTCGATACTCTCTTAACATACGTGATATAGAACAAATAGCAAATACAAATACATACATACATATGTTGGTCTCTCTCTTCGAATGCGGTGTTTATCTGCATCGCTCTCATCATGCTAGTGCGTGTATCTACTCATCTTAGGCGTCGTTCTGAAACTAAATTCTATCAAATAATGAGTGATACCTCTTACTCTTCGTTCTGAATCCTGTTCTCTGCTGATTTAGTCTCGTCGGAGAGATATCCTAACTCCTACACTACGTTGCCCTCCAATCTCATTCCTGATCTAGATAGGTGTAGCAATTCAATCCACGTCTAGCATAGCTTACCTGACGTTTCTATAACTCATTTCTCAGGCCTGTATGTCTGAAGGACATTACATCGTCTACATCTCTCCATTTGCGCCTCGGTCCTTCTCTCTCGTCTCTTCTGGCTCTTTTAGTTAGGTAATAGTCTGCATGGCCCTCTCTCTTCTCGTCATCCTCTCCGTAGCTCCTTCCTCCTCTCTAGGAACGCGTAATCTTTTTGCTCTCCTCGTCCACTCTCTTTCATCTCAGTCTTACTTCCTCGGTTCTTCGGCTCATCTCCTGCCCATCTTTCTCTTACAATCTCAACGTCCTTCGTACCCCTCGCTTTCATAAGCTACTTGACATCGGGGTCCTGCTCAATTCATTGCTTGTGACGCTCATCGTGGTCCATCTAACCTCGTCTACTGTCGCTAAGAGTGATACCAATTACCTAGCTAACGAGTCGTTCGTCAGTTATCGTATCCGTTTACCTCATCTCTATCCCTCGTGTTCCTTGTGTTGATCGATAAACGGCCTCTCACTCGTTAATCCCAGTATTATATTACAGTGCGGTTCATCTATTATCCTCAATGACGTACATTCATCAATCTGCTCTATGTTACCGTCTTCGCGTCCTCGTGTATAACCATCGTGCATTGCATCTCTATACCGTGTCGGTCTCTTTCCTCTGCCCTGCAGAATCCTCTCCGTACTTCTCGGCCTGCTCTCTCCCTCTCCCTCGACTCTCACTCTGCCGTACACGTCTCTCGAAGACATCACTTCCTAGACCTCTTTACCTCTCACTGTGCAGTGTGTTTCTTCCCATTGCCTCTTCTGTACACTGCATGAACGCTTTCCTACTTCCTCCCTCCTACAATCAAATTACTCTGTGCGCTCCCTACATGCTCCCGTCTCTCTCGCTGCTTCTTCTTCTCGATCACCTTGCCCATGAAGGACTAAATCCTCAACAGTGCATGACCTCCGTACCTCGTACTCACCCTCTCTCACATCTCTGGGCTCTCTCCTCTCCTCTCTCCTCGCGTGTCTTTTCTCCTCCCCTCAGCTTGTCGTTGCACTTTGGCTGGCTCGCTTGCTTACCTTCCCGTCGCTCCCTCGATCCCACTGCGATCTTACTCGCTCTCGCTACCATGACCGCTAATTCACCGAGCTGGCACTTACTTTCCGGCCATCTGCTCGTTTCGTCGAATCCGAATTCATCATAAGATGCTGGACTCTTTTTGCGTGAAACCGTTACTTCTGCACTTCCACTCCTGCTATCTGGCCGAGCTTGCGTGCCTCTTATTTTTGCGCGGATTTTGCGCCCACTTCTCTTGACCTCCTCATACTCTTCCTCCTGTTCCCTGCTTCTCGCTTCGCCGGCCTCCCCACATGTTGCTTCTCTCGTCTCTTTCTCTCTTGTGCTTCTATTCCCCATACTCTTTGTTCTGTATTCGTGCTCTATGAATAGCGCATCTTTAAGTGCTAAGTATCGGGTCTCCCTAACCAGTGCTACTCTCTTCGGTTCTTTGTCTAGAATTAACTGGTCACTACTCGTGTAAGTTGAGTCCTCTCAGGGTGCCGTACCCTATTCAGGCCCGCGATTGACTTTCGTGTTTGTTGTGGTGAATCTGGCGTACGAGTTTGACTCGATGCATTTGGCTTACATCTGCCTGCTCGTCCTACATGTGCGTGGTGTAATAAGCGGTTGCGAATAACGTTACACTTTCATGCATACATGCAGTATTCTCCTCTCTCTCTTGCTCTCT
>JABUQX010043596.1:10000-28126 GCA_015478945.1 Trachelipus rathkii | reverse complement strand
CTGTCTACAAACAATCCGTGGTATTATTCGATTCAAGCCAAGTTGCTCGGCGATCTTGATTAGCACTTAATAAACACTTAAATCGGTATTTTTTCTTCATCTTCCGATGGCCTCTTAACCATTTCCACAATATGTTAAATGTGCTGCGAGGTTTGCGATATCCAAGGTTTTGGATTGGAGAGCATTTACAACTGTCTCTAACATCGCAGAGTACTTCGCGATCAACATATAGCCATTGATGACATGACGACTTACATGGCCGCTGAATTCAAACTGAAAAAGCGCCTCTTTCTTGTGCCGTATTTCCCTTCAATGGGAAAGGATTTCTAATGTTTGCATCATTCGTACAAAGTGCTTCTTAAACACTCTGATGCACTTGTGTTGTTCAGACAATCTGGTCTGGCACAGGCTTGGGATGTTTGGCATTAATTTTCTTCTCAAGACCGACTCTCGAAAAAACGTAATAATGTCCTTTATAGTTCCCACAATATTGCGGATTTCTGGTGTTGTGTTCAAATTATTTACTACTGGATTTTGTTTGTGTGAAGAGCAATGAAAGAACAATGCTTTTTTATACTTTTCCGCATATTGCTTGACGCCTCCTTGTTGCCAGAATCGTAGAACACCAAGAAACCCAAGCCCACGATTTCCGGACCATTCTTCGCTTCGTCAAAAAATCGGTCAATGGCTTTTGCAATGGTTTTTGCGTCAAGCGCTTTAAGCTCTACAAACAATAAATCCTCCTTGACTTCATTCGAACTTTTTTCGAAATAGCGTCAAACCCCATGGATAGATTGTTCTTTCCAAAATATCAGTGGGTTTCAATCTCTTAGTTAAGCTTACGCGCACACTTCCTTTACCGTATTAACGATGCTTTCCTTTATAGTAGAACCACATAGAGAAATGATCTCATTTTCTAAATCTGAACTGATTGGTATGTGACATTTTTCTTCCCTTTCTAAATGGTTTTTCAATGACTGATCTCCGGAATCTATTCAGCGGCAGAAATCTTGCAACACTCCCTCATCATGATGCTTACAAAGCGGTAAATCGCTCGTAACCAGAAAATGTCACACATTGAAATTATTGAGTATAATATTTTTTTTTTATTTTCTTCTATTGATTTCTTAGAATGCTGGTTATTTTGCTACCGGCACATCCTTTATGAACAATCTTGCAGCGTCAACAGCAGTTTTATGCCACTCTGTGTCTGTGTTCCTTACAAACAACATGAACATCTTTATATTTTGATTGAATGGTCTTATTATTAAAGAGCCTAGGATTCCTCTGACCGAATTTATTTTGTGGAAATAAAATACAAAACTTGAAAAATGCTCCCTTTGCGCCTGGAGTATGTCAGCTAAGGTGAAACATGTCTCCAACCATTCATGATTGAATTTCCTCTTTAAGTGGGTAGCATCTTCCAAAAAATTATAGGTCTTAGGTGAAATCCAACACTCTTTCAGTAACTGTTTCTTTTTCTCGTCGAAATCATAGACGAATGTCCAACGTATCTACCAATGTCTTTTTCTGACTGTCATCTGCTGAACGCTAGCTCCGAAATCTGGACCCATATCTTGACTCGTCGAAGTGCTGGCCTGGTTGGGTTCTTCAAACATCGAAATATGCAACGTCATGAATCATCTTTGCTTTTATTGTATCTTCTTTTTCACGCTACCATTTCCATTTTTATGTCTCCTTTTCAAATTTACTGCAAGCATATAAATTATTATAATAATAAATATATAGTATATATATATATATATATATATAAATATATATATATAGATATATATATATATATATTACTATATATATATATATATAATATAAATAATATATAATAATTATATATATATTATATACAGGGTGTCTACAAGTCTGACCCCAGTCATGTTTTCGAAGTTGGGTAGATGGAAAAATCGGCGAACACGTATCCCATTATTTATGTGGGGGGAATCTCCCGGCCCCAGGATCAAATTCCTATTAAAATTACACTGTGTACTACTGAACTGAACTTTATCTCAATAACTGCTCAAAATGCTCACCATTCACCTCCTGACAATAGAATAAACGATTTTCAGATTCCTGACGCAATTCAACAAGATGGTTGCCCTGCACATTATAACCGCGCTGTGCGTCAGTATCTGGATAACAGATTCCCAGAATTACTACAGCTTGTCGGGAGATACCATCACTTACTTTTCGGCACGTGCGTCAGGAATTTGAAAATCGTTTATTCCATTGTCAGGAGGTGAATGGTGAGCATTTTGAACAGTTATTGAGTTCAATTCAGTAGTACGTTGTGTCATTTCAACAGATTTGATCCTAGTGGACCGGAGATTCCCCCAAAAAAAATTGGATTACGGTTCGCCGATTTTTCCATCTATCCATCCGTTTCCCGAAACATTGGACCTGGGTCAGACTGATAGACGCCCGTTAATATATATATATTAATATAAAATATATATATATATATATATAAATATAAAATATATTAATTATTATATATATATATATATTATAATATATTATATTATATATTAATTAATATATAATAAATATATATATATATATTTCTTTCCTTCTTCTTTATTTCTACCTTTTTTCCCAAATTGGGAGTAAAGGTGCCTACAAGCTCGCGAAAAAGAAAAAGCAGTAGTGAGAACATGACAAATGTCGAAAAGAAGCCCACCTTACCGCCCCTCTGTACCATAATAGTAAGAACTGTGGCAATCAGAGAATCCACCAAGAGCTTCATGGGACCGGCGACGATCCACACTATGGTAAGTCGTCAAGTGTAGCGTTCATCCCCAGTTAGCCACAACCATACCCCATACAACCCCGCCATTCTCTCCTATCATGACCTTTTCTTCTGCTCTGCCAACTCACATTTCTCTCATGCAAACATTCCTTTACTTACTCATCCAAAATTTTTCTTCGGTCTCAAACCGTCGTCTCAACACACTCACCACTATACATCCGCTAACCAACTGATTATCATTTCATCCTTTCCACATGACCAACCATCTCAACATACTTTCATTTATTCTCTCGTTTACCCCTTTCTCACACCACACAACTCTCTAATATGTTCATCCTCATTTTATCAATTCTTCTCACACCTAAGCACGCCCCATAAATGTCCATCTGAACCACATTGGAACTTCTAATCTATATCTTATTCCCAACCATAGTCTCGCCTACGTATACAATTAACACAGGTAAAAACACACCCTCATGCAAGACCTAGCGCACTCTAACTTAGTTCTTTTACAGTTTCACCAACGATTATGGCACCAGCAACCCTCCTACCATTCACAACTTTCCTACTTACACTCTGCATCATCCGTTCCTTCTCATCCAACACAACCCTAAATATTTTAAAGTCAGACACTTGTTCCAGCTGCTCACATCTAACATAACTTCACACTGAGGGGTATCCTCACTCACAACCATAACTTCCCTTTCTACGTTTACTTTCAGCCCCTCCTTTTACATACCCTGCCAATCTCTCTACCAATCTTCTCCAGAAACTCTCTTCAGATTCACCACAAGAACCAATCATCCGCATATAATAGAAGGCACCCTCCACTCATCTCCATTTCTCATCATTCTAACACCATTTCCTGCCAACCCCACCTCGATTCTTTCATAACCCCATCCATATACAAATTGAAAACCAAGGAGACATAACAACCTGCCTCACTCCGCTATAATACTAAACCAATCACCTTTGACACCATTTATTCTCACACATGCTTCACTATCTCATACATACTTTTGATTCCATTCAGAAGCCTACCACCAACACCTTTATCACTAACACTGCCATAGAGCTTCCCTATAAACCTTATCAACGCCTGTTGCAAGACCATAAAACCTAAATACATATTTTTTTCTCACTCATTTCTCAATCATTGTCTAATGAAAGATTATCCACACATTCCTCTACCACTTCTAATGCACCTTGTTCTTCACCCATCCAGTCCTTCCATCACTCGACGCACCTCTTTGACCAAAATACCAGCATATATCTTCCTTACAACTCTCAAAAAAACTTATTCCCCTATAATTTTCAACAACCTTATAATCCTTACCCTTATATAAGTACATTACGCTCTCTCCAATCCCTTGAACTTATATCCTCCATAACCGCTTCATACACAACCTCCAAATCCAATCAATCCCATCTCGCCTCGCCGTTCTTGATCATTTACCAGTAATTATCTATACCTGCAGATTTTACCATTTTTCAACTTTCTTCACTCTACCATTACCTCCTCCTTGCTACATAAACCTCATCCCCAAAATACTATTCTTCTGCACCATCAAACCCACACACATTACTATTCACTCTTCATTACTGCCAATATTTTGCAGGAGCTGCAAGTGTTTTTTTTGTTTTTTTTCCACACTCCCTCACATCCATTTCACAGTTTACAAAAGCACCATCCCTATCATTATTCTAAGCAGATTCCCCTTTATCTCATTCTTAACCTTCGCTCTTCCGTTCCAGAAGAGCTTCCTATTCCCTGTAAGTCCCCATTTCATCCTCCTTCCAAACGTTCAGTTACCTCTTGTTTTCTCCTACTAGTGCACCTTTTAGTATTTCTTTTTCCTCCTTATAAATCCAAGCATCTTTCTAATATATATATATATATAATATATATATATATATTATATAATACTATTATAAATATATAATATATAGTATATAATATAATATATATATATATATTATATAATATATATATATATATATATATATATAATGTCTCTACTACTGTAAAGTCTTCTGCCACAACTTGGTCATAGGCTAATAATTTTACTACCATTCAAAGATGTTAACAGAAGAAATTAAAAGTATAGCAAACATGTAGAAAACCACGAATTTCTGTATTGTAATGAAAAATAGCTTTTTAAAAATGAAACTAACCTCATGATGGACGAGTAAGATCATGTGTTGCAAAATCCCTACTTTTCAGGAGTAAATACACAAAAATTTAATATAATATTTAAGGTAAAACGTACGTACCAAGGAATCTCCTAATATCCATGATTTGATGAAATTGAACTATAACTTTACACGAGGCGGTGTTGAGTGATAATTTCAATGCTACTTTGAACCTTGAACACTTAATAAAGAATTGAGAATCCGACTGAGCACAAAATCTAGAATTTATATATACATATTAAAAAAAGCATAGATAGAATTACAACACAGTTCTTATCTACAAATTTAAATAGATATAAAATGAGTGAGAACGACCGTATCGTCAAGAGAAAATTGAGAAAAGACGATTGCGTCTAGCCTCGCCAATACTCGTATAATATATATAGTATTAATAATATATAATAGTATATATATATATATATAATATATATAATATATATATATATATATATATATAATATATAATATAATAATATATTATATAATATATATATATTATATATATATATATATATTATAAATAGTATATATATATAATATATATATATATATATATATATATATATAAGATCCTCTACTAAATATATATATATATATATATATATATATATATATATATATATATATATATATATATATATATATATATATAATATATTAATATTATATATAATATATAATATATATCATATATATATTATATATATATATAGTTATATATATATAATATATTATATATATATATCGTAAAACGTACTTAACGACCCGGAACTGGACGTTGGATCAAAAAAAAATTCGCAGATAGTCTATAAGAGAGTAAACACTTCTAGGGGGGCAGCTGCCCCCCCCTGCCCCCCCCTGACGACGCCCATGTATTTAGTACGAAACGCAAAAAGCCCTTATCATAAAATCTCTGCCTTTTTATAGTCTTTGGCAGTATCTTAAATATAGCAATTAACTAAAATAATATTATCAATTCTTAACTTGATAAGTCGAAAATTAATTATCTTCCTATCGTATTACAAGCTAATATTTTTATACATTTCCAATTTGCCAAAATAAATCTTCTTTATAAAATAATAAAATTGAGTGAATTATGAAATATTATAACCTTAAATAAATAATAGCGAATCAATAATAATAGTCTTCCAAATAAATAAATAAACTAGTGAATCTCACAATTGAGAAATTATGGCCCCAGCAAGAAACCTGACAATTATATATATAATATATATATATAATTATATATATATTATAATATAATATATATATATAATAATATAATTATATATATATATATAATATCTATAATATATATATATAATATATATATATATTATATATAATATATATATATATGATATATATATAAATATATAATATATATATATTATCTATATATATATTATATTTATATATATATATATATAATATAATATTATATATATAGTATATTAATATAATATATAGAAAAATATATTGACAATATTATATATATAATATATATATATATATATAAAGCGCAAAAAATATCAAAGTTAATCATCAAAATTACGTGACAATAGAAGACATTTGTTTTTAAGTAAAACTTTTATAAATAAGTATATATGTACTTGCCTTAATATATGAGGATATAACGATAAGAATTTTGAAAATAATATATATTGATAAAAGGATAAGGATTTTGAAAATCCTTATTCGAATTGTTTTTAATTTTTTTTTTTACTTAATGATTAGGTAATAGCAGTTAGTTTAGTCCAAGCCCGGTTATTTGATTTAAACCTACAAATAAACAATTATTTTTTTTTTTTCTCTTTTTTCTAATAAAAAAAATGTAATAAAAAATTGCTCTAAATGAAACCATATAGCTAATACATCCTAATTATATTTTCAGATAGTAAATAAAAATAGGAGCAAAATATTAATAACTTAATTTAAAGAAAAAAAGTTATAGGATCAAAATGAGATGGCAATAATAGCAAAACCGATAACGATAACAATAATAGCATACTACTAAGACTCTATAATTAGTACTACGAAAGTAAATAAACATTTTTTAGGGATTAGTTCCAAAGTATCATTCTAGGTAAAGTTTACTTTCCCAAACTTTTTATATATTACAATTTAAGAGAACACATTTATCATTTATATTTTTTCATAATTTCAAATTGCTGATTTAAAAAAACATTGTGTAATAGTATGGAGTAAGTTTTTTTGCCAATATATTATATATATAATATATATATATACTATATATATATATATATATACTATATATATATATATATAGAATATATATATATATATATAATATATATTATATATATATATCCTCCATTGGGGAAAAGACAGGTTTTACTAAATTCCATCTGAGTTTTGAAAAATTTGGAACCAGGGTAAATTAAAACTGACATGCTCGACACCACAGCGCTTGGAATTTGCAAAATCGATTGAAGGTGGAAAAATAGATAAAGGGTTTGTGTTCCATAACTTTACAGTTTAGTATTGTAGCCTGATCGTCGTTATAATATAGCTGAGCAAGATGGACGAGAAAAGATGATAATGTCTGAATACTAGTGGCAGAACTCTCCTAAAGGAAGAAGTACATAACTGAAAATCAAAAGAACAATGTAAATATCAAATAGAATAAGGAAAGCGTTAAAACAGTTGGACCGCTTAAAAAATTGGAGAGAGTGATTAAAGTAGGAGAGTTAAGGAGTTCACAATCCCTGCTCCATTTGGGTTATCAAGGAGAGCTATTGGCGACACCCCCAATATGGTGATTCATACTTTATACAAGAGAGAATTAGAGCTCCGTGCAGAGCTAGCAACTGGGGTGGTGAGAATTTCCTAAGGAGTCTTGGAACACCCAATTTCCTAGAAACTTTTGGAAAGAGCAACAATGTGATCCTTCTAAGAAAGATCACGAGAAAAGGAAATGTCAAGGATATTAAGAATAGAAGAAGATTAGAGTTGTGTTTTCAAAGAAGATACTATAGTTATTTGGAAAGTTATGTCAAGTAGATAGACGAAGAAGCTGATTTATTGCGCTTTGAAAACAACCATGTTTTCTTAACTAATTCGAAGAAGTACAAGAAATTTGAAGACCTTAGTTGCTTTCAAGGTACCCTTTATCATCAATATTGTTTGTTCAACGAGGTCGTCTTTCAAATTGAAGAAGTAATGATCAGTGTGGGAGTTAGAGTGGAGAGGGGAAACAGTAACAAATAGATAATTGATGCAAAATAGAAAAAAAAGAGTTGAGATAGAAAAAATCTGAGGAACACCACTATGGATAGATTTAAAGAATAAATGGCTGATATCAACAATAGAACGACTGGAACGGAAGAAATTAAAGCTTGTCCGAGTTATCCGAAAGCCTCGATATGAAAAAGGTTCATCCGATATGGGAATAGCAAGCAGAATTGAGAAAAGGAAAGAAGATCCCCAGTCGAGCGGTCCTTACAGAAGCCATATTGGCAATCAAAGATGAGCTTAGAATATATCAGGTGTTTATAAATCTTCTTGTTAAGAAGCACAGAAGCCCAGAAGCACAAGTTTTGAGGATCACTGGAGGTATAATTTCACCACTCTCCCCGTTCTTAGTTTTAAACTCAGAGAGTGCAGTAATAACATTTTAATGAGATGAAAGGAAGAAGAGAAGAGGAGTAGCTATGAAACCATCTAGAGTAGAATTAGAGGAAAAGTTTAAGTAACGGTTCAACTTTAATAACTAAGAGAAATATTACCGAAAAAGATACAAGATGAGGGAAAGAGAATGAAACAAATTTGAAATTGGAAAATGTCAAAAAGAGTGTAAGACAAAGTACCCAGAAAGATTGTAACGTTTTCTAAGAGGAAAAGTTTTTAGGGTCTCGAATAGCTGATTTTTTTCCATTCAGGGATGAAATATGTAAAAACACGAGTTTCTGGATTAGAAGGCAACGATAATTTCTGATAAACCAATATTTCTCAGTTTTAGTTCAAAGGGATAGAGATTGATATATATATATATATAATACTATAATATAATATGTATATAAGATATATATATATATATTAATATATAGTATATATATATATATATATATAGTTATATATTATATATAGATATATATATATATATATATAATTATATAGATAGTAGTGATGCCGGAGTTCACTGATAGCAGCGTCACGGAGCGGCTGAGTGTCTATTACGTCGAAGATTCGATTCCCGTAAGGGAATCGAATCTGGTCGGAAAACGATTCCGTAAGGAATCGTTATTTTTACTCACTCCAACCCGCTCCGACTCCGACTCCGATTTCCGACTCCGACTTCCGACTCCGGTTACTGACTCCGACTCCGACCTCCGACTCCGGTCGATCCACCCGCAAAGGCGACTCCTGTTCCGTCCCATTCCGGCTCGACTCCGACTCCCTATATATATATATATAAATATATATATATAGTATATAATAATATAATATATAAATATATATATATAATAATATATATATATATATTAATAGATATATAGATAATATATATATATATATATATAGATATATATGTGAAAATGATTTTAGGCTCCGGCTCGGCTCACCTAATGGCTCGAATATATTTACATAGGTTAGAGTTATCGTATCGGGTTAAATTGAGGGGTTAGATGATGAGGTAACCTCGCGTAGACCGGTACGTCCCCTTAAAAAACGAAGTTTCGTAATGCTAAATTTGGTAGAGATTCAAAGTTGAATTTCTAGAAAGAGTTGATATGAATCTAAAGGAGTTGCTCCGGCACGTGCTGATCACTGCGTGCCGAGTTAATAAAAGGTCGTATAACAACATGTTGGTGTCCTTATAAAGGTTATCGAGACCGTAGAGCTCGAATATGAGGTTTATAAGTCCGTATAGGGTGTCTGGACCCCCGATGAGGGGCGGGCCGTTCTAAAAAAAAAGCACAGAGTGCAAAACAGAGTCCGAGGAAGAATGAAGAAGGATGAAGGAAAAATAAGAAGGGAAAGAATGAGAAGGAATCTGACTCAGAGTAGGAGTTGACAGCTGCACCGTTGCTGGCTGGTGCGGTGCCGAGTTATTAATAATTTTTGTAATGATACAATATGGTGTCGTATATATGTTATTGGGTCTTTAGATTTCGAAAATAATGGTTCAGAACCATCCAATAAAAAAATAAAAAAATAAATAAATAAATTAAAAATTTTTATTCTTTTGTTATACTTAAAATTTACGTTTTTAATACCCTAAACACAGTAAATCAGAATCAAACATCATCTCCAACACCTCCTATCCAATCGTATCTATTTAGGGGGGATGTCTACTCGAAGGACAGAGGGTGACGTGATGTTTATCTATTAATCCTACTTGATCTTGATTCAAGTCACAATTGATTTTTACTATAGAGGAGTTATTTAAAGTACTATTATCATACCCTAAATCAGTAAGATCTAGATAATCAACACTCATACCGATTTACTGCTTCAAATCTCTCTTTCCTCTCTAACAGTTCCCTTTTTAGGGGTTAACTTTCACTCCCTCCTCCTTTTCAACATCCCCACAAGTTTTTCTAGAAATCATCCGCAGATAGTTAACAGCTCACTCCTCGCTCACCCCACTATGAATTACCTCCACTACAACTTACAACTTAATCCTATAATGATATCCTTGGGCGTGCACAACAAACCTTCAGAAAATGCTCACCTATTCCTGTGAAGAAACAAATCAAATCGCTTAGACAATTCAATATAAAATGACCCATCGTCATTGACTATATAGTCTAATCTTTTTTCATGTGATTCAAGTCTAACATATTTATTTTATTACAAAACTATAGTATGCATGCTTTTACATACGCTAAATCAGTGGATAAATCAGTTAAAGTCAAATGCATGCTCATCCAAAAACCAACCCTCCTGATTTAACTATACTGCATTTTTGATCGCATCTGGATTCTATTAACCAGTCGTAATTGAATTCTAATTTAGAATACCTATTGAATTCAAGATCATAAGATTTTACTAAGTTATCATGTTTTACATTACCCTAAAGATCAAGTAAATCAGTACTAATCAAAACCACCATCCGTCACCCTTGTCCTCCTATCTATTGATCTATTGAATCTATTGATTCAAGTAACATTTCGAGTATCATTTTTGGATAACCATAACATAAAATCAAGTTCTTTATACCAATAGATCAATGAGATACTCTAACATAACACAGTTGTTCACATTAATAAAGCTACTTGCATCATCTGAACTATGATATAATACTCCCAATGACAAACCTGACACACCTTAAACATGAATAAACTGTTAACCTTAACAAAGTTCCCCTAACAACAGTAAATAACTAACATAGCATACAAAAAAAGTTAATTTATTCACACTTTGTCAAGCTTGTCTCTAACATAACAATGTCAAGTTTACATAACATGGTTAATATTTAACTAAAATTTATTCACAAACATTGTATATTATCATACAGAGCAGGGAAAGTATGCTAACGTAACAAAGTTTCCACTTCAATAAAACTAAAATATCGTTACATGAACCAAAGAAAATAATGTACAAAACAAACCTAACACAACTTACACACGAATAATGTAACAATTAACAAAGTTCCACACTTAAACCGTAAAGTAACAGCATGTATGCAAAAATCGTAACCTATTCTTACTTTTTCAGCATATCCTAACATATTAACGTTAATCTTACACTGGCACTTAACTTTAACTTAAAATTTTCCACACATTGGTAATTATACTGATTCAATGAATATACTCTAACGTAAATAAATTTCCACATCAATAAAACTAACATTAGTCTAACATGAACTAAGAAAATAATGTACAAAGACAAACCTAACAGAAATTACACACGAATAAACTGTTACATTAACAAAGTTCTACCATTAACACCAGTAAAGTAACTAACATTGCCGCAAAGCGTAACCTATTCTACCCGTTTTCAAGCATAACTCTAACATATTAACGTTAATCTTACACTGACAACAGTAACATTTACCAAGAAAATTATCATAACTTGGCCGATTATCATATGAATCAACGAAATGATACTCTAACGTAAAAGTCTTCAACATCAATAAAGCTAACATAGCGTAACATGAACTAGGAAAATAATGTACAAAGACAACCTAACACAACTTACACACGAATAAAACTGTTAACATTAACAAAGTTCCAACTAACACCAGTAAAGTAACTAGCATGGTTATGCAAAACGTAACGTATTCTTACTTTTCAAGCATATCTCTGACATATAAAGTTAATCTTACAAATACACAGTAACATTTAGCAAAAAGTGCATCTAACCTTGACCGATTATCATACAGACCAACGACTGTAGGCTAATCTACAAGTTTTACATTAACAAGGTAATATTTAACAAAAATTCATCATACCTTACCTAAATATCATAATCCCCAGCACATATTGCAAACATAAACAAAGTTTTATCCAAACATACATAAAAATAACAAAGTTTATCCAAACATAACATAAAAAATAAGTTCTTTGAATAAAATCATAGGTAAGTGTAATAGTTTACCGAATTTAAAGCTGTAAATCAGTAACATCATAAACCAACCAACCATCCCCTCCCCCCCTCCTTGCGTTTGGGCCTCAGCCCGAAGCTGAGGCCTTACCCCTCCTTCGGAGTGTAATGCCCGCTTAACCCCTTCGGGGTGATACCCCCTCTCAGGATTCACACCCTGTTCAAGGGGCGCATCCCATTGGGTTTTCTGCTCGGAGTTTGAGTGTTTCTTAGATACTCTTGGTTAATGAAGCCTGTTTATTCGTAAGTTAGGTACGTTATGTTAAATATTACTATGGACTATGTGAAATAACACTGATTTGTTAGAGAAATATGAGCTTTTTGTAAGATATTACTGTTAACTGACGATGATGTTTTAGAAACGTGAGCCTAGGTTAAATTTTTAGTATAATGTTAGGTTTACCCGAAATTTTGCTAATGTCTTTTATTCAAGTTCAAACTGTTATACTCGAAACGAGTTACACTTTGATGAAGATAGTGTCATCATAGTTCAAGATGCTGATCTTTGATAGATTGGTCACTTTTTTAAGGGATTGTTAGATAATACATCTTTACCTTGTTGCTGATATGCGGGAAAAAGTCGAACAATCGAGTATGTATGACCTGTTAGCTAACTTACCTTTGATAAGTTAGGGAATTTCAGGATTAGCGTATTATCATACTCTAGGTATGTAGTTTGCATTTGTACATTATAATTTCTTAGTTCAGGTTATGATTGAGTTATTGATGTTAAAACTTTGTTGCGCGAGCATATATACGTAGTAGGCCTGTATATAAAGAACTTATTTTTATGTTTTTATACAATTTAACACTCGAAATACTGACTTGGATCAATAGTTCAATAGATCGTTAGATAGCGAATGGGTGGGTAGGGGACTGCTGATGGATGTTGATTTACTGATTTACTCATTTACTTCTTTAACAGTAAACTATCGCTCTTTACTGTGATATTTATTCAAAGACTTATTTTTATGTTATGTCAGGATAAACATTTTGTTTATTTTTATGTTATGTTCTGATAAAAACTTTGTTGTCTTTGCAATTATTCGTTGGAGACTATGATATTTAGACATTGTTTATGATGAATTTTGTTAAATATTACGATTGATGTAAAAAAAATTCGGTACGTGTAGCATTATATTCGTTGTCAGTTATGATGATTAGACAGGTTATGCTAAATTTTTAATATTACGATGTTAATGTAAATAGACATTGAATGTTGAGTATAGTTTGAAAAAAGTGGGTGAATAGGTACCGTTTTTGCACGAAGGTTAGGTACTTTACTGTGTTAAGGCGGAAGTTTTTAATTAGTAGTTTATCTACGTATGGTTGTAGGTTGTCGTCCGAGATACATTATATTCTTAGTTCAGTTATGTTATGTTAGCTTATTAATGTAAAAACTTTGTGACGTTAGCATATCTTCGATGGTTAGTATATAAAAAAACTTATTTTTGTGTTATGTTTATCGAAAATATACTCGAAATATGACATGGATCAAATACATCAATAGATTAAAAAGGTCATGGGAGGGGTAGGCTTGATGTTTGATTTTACTGATTACTAATTTTCTGCATTTAAACTCTGTAAACTATTACAATTTACTATGATATTTACAAAAGACCTTATTTTTATGTATATTTGATAAAAACTTGTTATGTACAGTGATTCGTTGCCTGTAGCATAATTAGACGTGGTTACTGATAAATTTTGTTAAATATACATGTCATGTAAAATTAACGTTAATATGTTAGAGATATGCTTGAAAAAGTATGAGTAGTACGTTTGTATGAATGCTATTTACTCTTATGGGTTAAGTGGGAAATTTGTTAATGTAAACAGTTATTAGTGCGTAAGTTGTCTAAGTTTGTCGTGTAACATTATTTTTTTCTAGTTCTATGATGCTATGTTTAGCTTTATTAATGTGAAAACATTTTTATGTTAGCATATATTCGCTGGTTAGGATATAAAGAACTCATTTTTGTGCTTGTTTATCCGAAATGAGACCAAACTGCGACGAAACCAATAGTGTTAATGAAAATTAAACAATGATATTTAGAGATATGCTTGAACAAATTGTGATAGGTTACGTTTTTTACGCTGTGTTAGGTACTTTAGTGTTGTTAAGTATGGAACTTTAATGTTTAGTAGTTTATTCGTGCGTAAGTGGTTAGTTTGTATTGTGCATTATTCTTAGTTCAGGTAATGCTATTTTAGTTTTATTAATGTGAAAACCTTGTTACGTGAGACTATTCGTTGGTTAGTAATAAAGAATTTTTTTTTACTATGTTTATCCGAAATGTACTCGATATTGTAACCTGAATCATTAGATCGAAAGATCAAAAGGTCTATGGACGGATGAGTAGGGGGCCGGGGGGAGGACGGTTGGTTTGGTTTACTGATTAACTGATTTACAGCTTAAATTCGGTAACTATTACACTGTTACTATGATATTTTATTCAATAACTTATTTATGTTATGTTTGGAAAACTTGTTATTTTTATGTTAGTTGGATAAAATTTGTTATGTTGCAACTATTTGCTGGAATTATAATATTTAGGTAAGGCTATGATGAATTTTTTTAAAATATTACGTTGAATAATGTAAAAAAACTTTATGTACGTTAGCTATAAGTCGTTGTCGTATGATAATCGTCAAGGTTTAGAGCATTTTTGCAAATTATTGTATTTGTCAGATTAACCTTAGATATGTAAGATATGCTGAAAAAGTAGAATAGGTTACGTTTTGCATACCATGCTAGTTACTTTACGGTGTTAAGTGTGAACTTTGTTAATGTTAGCAGTTTATTCGTGTGTAAGTTTTGTGTTAGGTTTGTCTTTTACATATTTTTTATCATTTGTTACGCTATGTAGATTTATGATGTTGAAAACGTATTACGTTAGAGTATTATCGTGATCAGTATGATAATCGTCAAGTTAAGATAAATTTTTGAAATTTACTGCTTGTCAGAAATTAACTAATTTTTATTGTAGGGGGGGGAGGTTTATTGGCTTGAAAAATTAGAACTAAGGTTACGTTTTGCATACCATGCTAGTTACTTACTTGTTAATTTGGGAACTTGTTAATGTTACGTTTTATTCGTGTTAAGTTGTTTGTTTAGGTTTGTCTTTGTACATATTTCTAGTCATGTTACGCTATGTTAGATTTATTGATGTTGAAACTTTATTACGTTAGAGTATATTCGTTATCAGATGATAATCGGTCAAGTTATTGATATATTTTTTTTGATGTTACGTTGTCAGGTAAATCTAAGTTAATATGTCTAGAGTATGCCTTGAAAAAGTAAGAATAGTTTACGTTTTGCATGCATCGTAGACTTTACTTGGTGTTAAGTGTGGAACTTTGTTAATGTTAACAGTTTATTCGTGTGTAATTTGTTAGGTTTGTCTTTTACATTATTTTCTTAGTTATGGTAATCCGCTATGTTAGTTTTATTGATGGGAACTGATTACTTAGAGTATATTCATTTGAATCAGTATAATTAACAAACTGTTGTGAAAATTTTAGTTTAAAATTACATTGCCAGTGTAAAGATTACCGTTAATTTTAGAGATATGCTTGAAAAAGTAAAGAAAGGTTACGTTTGCATCCATGCTAGTACTTTACTGCGTGTTAAGTGTAACTTTTTAAATGTTAACAGTTATTCGTTGGTCTGTAAGTTGTGTTAGGTTTGTTTGTACATTATTTCTATCATTAACATATGTAGCTTATTGATTGTGGAACTTTGTACTTAGCATACTTTCGCTGCTCTGTATTATAATTAAACCAATGTTTGATAAATTTTAGTTAATATACCATTTATGTAAATTTACATGTATGTTAGAGATAATGCTTACAAAGTGGAATAAGTTACTTTTTTTGTATGCTATTTAGTTACTTACTCTTGTTAAGTGTGAACTTTGTTAACGATAACAGTTATTCATGTTAAGACTGTGTCAGTTGTCTTGGTTATTATTCATAGTTAGATGATGCTAAGTAAGCTTTATTAATGTGAAAACTTTGTACGTTAGAGAACTCATTATCTTGTATAAAAACTTGTTTTAGGGGTTAGTTTATCCAAAATATACATCGAAATGTGACTTGAATCGATAGATCAATAGATCAAAGATCAATAGATCATGGAGGTGACGGGATGTGTTTGATTTACTGATTACTGATTTAGGGTATTCAAACATGATAATTTAGAAAAAATTTGGACTCTTGAATCAATAGATCAATAGATCAATAGATCAATAAGATCACACTTGACAGGAGGTGGCTGGATGTATTTTGATTTACTGATTTACTGGATTTAGGGTATGTAAAACATGATAATTTTAATAAAAAAAATTTGACTTTGAATCAATAGATCAATATATCAATAGATCAATAGATCAATAGATCCAATAGATCACGATTGGACAGAAGGGGGAGGGAGGTGGTTTAGTTTACTGATTTACTGATTTAGTATGTAAAACATGATAATTTTAGTAAAAAATTTGACTTAATCAATAGATCAATGATCAATAGATCAATAGATCAATAAGATCACGACTGGACAGTGAGGTGCTGGATGGTGGTTTGTTTACTGATTTACTGTTTAGGGTATGTAAAAACATGATAATTTAGTAAAAAATTTGACTTGAATCAATAGATCAATAGATTAATAGAACCCCAATAGATCAATAGATCACGATCTGGATAGGAGGTGTTGTATGATGTTTGAGTTTACTGATTACGATTAGGTATGTAAAAAACTGTAAATTGTAAGTTATTAAACAAAAGAATAAGAAATTTTATTTTTTATTTATTTATTTATTTATTTTTATTATTTATTTTTCTTAGGTTCTGAAACCGATTATTTTCGAAATCTAAAGACCCAATAACATATATAAAAACACCAATATTGTCATTCATTACCACAAATATTAATCATCTCGGCACCCACCGGACGCACCGTGCAACTGACACAACTCTACTTCAATCTGAGTCAGACTCCTTCTTCATTCTTTCCCTCCTTATTCTTCCTTCCTTCTTCATTCCTCCTTCGACCTCTGTTTGCACTCTGTGCTCTTTTTTCAGACGGGACCCCTAATGGGGGTCCTAGCCACCCTATACGGCCTATAAACCTCATATTCGAGCTCTACGTCCTTATAAACCTTATAAGGACACCACATTGTTGTTATACGAATGTTATTAAGTCGCACCGCAGTGGCTCCAGCACCGGGCCGAGCCAACTCCTTAATTCCGATACCAACTCTTTATCCATATTCAACTCTGAATCATCTCACCAATTTCAGCCAATTAACGAACACTTCGATTTTTTAATGGGGGTGTGGTCCCCCTTCGGGGACCCAGGGGACGTTACCGCGGTCTACGACGAGGTTCACTCATCTAAACCCCCCTCCAAATTTTACCGATACGATAACCTCAACCTATGATAAATAGTATATCGGAGCCAATAGAAATCGAACTTTTAACTTATAACTAAATATATATAATATAATATATATATATATATATATATATATACTAACTATATATATATATATATATATAATATATATATACAGGAGTCGGAGTCGGAGCGGTAAATGACG
>JABUQX010043595.1:10000-27500 GCA_015478945.1 Trachelipus rathkii | reverse complement strand
ATCATTTGTGCGGTATAAGAAATTTAAAAGAGAGGTTGTTTAAAGCCTTTATCTTATCATATATATTTATTATATATTTATATTTATTAAATATTATTAATTATATTTATTAAATACGAGTATATCTTATATATTTATTATATATAAATAGAGGAGAATGGAACCAATTCGGCGAAGCTAGATTGTATAGGATCAAGAAGAAATATATCAAGCACATAGAACAGCGATCAGGTAACTCAAAGCGGCTAGAGCACTCGCCAACTAAGCGAGAGACCAGGTTCGTCACGGTCTGGTCTTGTGAGTTTGGGCTTTCTCTTCTTGGCTTCCGTCATGCTCAGACAAAAATTAAGCATACTCCCTACCTAGGTAGGGACTTGCCCGTGAGCGGTGGTGTTAACTGTAGAAAAAAAAATGCTAAAAATACATTAAAAATATAAAAATAATCTATCTATCTTTACCCACTATAATGTTTGTGCTCACCTTTTATGATACTCTTTATTTGTACATGTGTTGCTTAATCCGCTTAATTCTTTCAATTCTTTTACTTTTACTTCTTTTAATTCTATTCTAGCCCGTTTTGCTCACTAGTTTGAATATCCAGGTCAAAGGTCTTAATATTAATCATTTACAATTTCCTTGATATATAATATATAATTATATAATTATATAATATATTATAACTATTTAATATATATATATATACTATACTATTATATATATATATACTTATATATTATATACTATAATTATATATATATATACAGTTATTTATAATATAGTATACTTTGGTACCTTGGTATAATCATTTGGTATTAAAATCTCTTTTATTTTAATATATATCAAAGAATATATATAATTATATATATTATATATATATATATGATATATATAATATATTATATATATATATATATATATATATATATATAATATATATATATATAATATATATATAATAATATGTATATATATACTGATTATATATATATATTATATATATTATATTATATTATATATATATATAGTATATATATATATATATATAATATATAAATATATATATATAATTATATATATATTATATAATATATATATATATATTATATATATATATATATTATATATATACAGTATATATATACATAATATATATATTAATATATATTATATATATATAATAATAGTTATATATATATATATAATATTTATATATATATATTATATATATATATATATCTTATACACTATAAATATATATATATAATATATAATTATATATATTATAATTATTATTATATATATATATTTACAATAATAATATATATATATGTTATATATATATTATATATATATATATATTCTGGATACATATTAATAATAAAAGAATTTTATACCCAAAAGATTATTATATAAAAATAAAGATTTTACGAGCTACAAGAATTATTTTTAGATCCTAAATGATCTCAACAAACACCCCAACAACCCAACCTCAATCCCAACTCCAACCTCCAACCGTCTACTCCAACCTCCCAACTCCAAACCTCCAACCTCCCAACCTTCCAACCTCCAACCTCCAACCTCCATCTCCAACCCCAAACAAGAAAACCCATCCCCAGTGCCGATCTCTTTAATTTTTATGAAGTTTGTCCTATCAATTTTATCCCTACTCACCTCTTGAGGTGCCTCAGAGAGTACCGAAGGGGTTCGTTATAAGTTTTCAGTGAAACGTTTATATATATAATATATATATATATAATATAATATATAATATATATATAATATATATATATATATATATATATATATATATATAGTATATATATTATATATTATATTATATATATAAAAATTATATTAATATATATATAATATATAGTATATATATATATATAATTATATATATATATATTATATATATATTATATATATATATATATATATATATATATTACATAATTATATATATATATATATATATTATAGTATATATATATTCTAGATGTTAAATATTCATAATAATCGCAATTAGATAAAGATGTTAAAGAAAGAACATATAATATGAAGGAAAGAACTAACTGCCTTCTCTGGGATTGACCACCGCATGTGGCGCTTTGAGACAATTGCCGGGCTATACATTGAGCTATCTCCAAGCCAAAAATGGATTCAAAGAACCAATTATAAGCACCGAGTTCCGTCAAGGCGACATCGCCAGGTGTCCAGCCTGTCCTATCTCTCGTTGTTATATTTTTAGATGTTAAATATTCGCTTTTAATAATCGCAATTAGATAGATGCTTTAAAAGAAAGAACATATAATGAGTAGGTAAAGAAATAACTGCCTTCTCTGGGATTGAACCACGGCATGTTGCGCGTGAGGACCATATGCCCGGTGCTTACAATTGAGCTATCCTCCAAGCAAAAAACTTGGATTCAAGAACAATTATAAAACAAACCGAGTTCCGTCAAGGCGACATTCACCAGGTGTCCAGCTGTCCTATCTCTCGTTCTTTATATTTTTTGATGTTAAATATTGCATAAAATCGCAATTAGATAAGATGTTAAAGAAGAACATATAATGAGAAAGATTTAACGCCTTTCTGGGATTGAACCACCGCATGGTTGCGCGGAGGACAATATGCCCAGGTGCTATACAACTGAGCTATCCTCCAAGACAAAAAACTTGGATTCAAGAAGTTATAAAGCAACCGAGTTCCCGTCAGGGCGACATCACCAGGTGTCCAGCCGTCTATCTCTTTCGTTCTTTATATGTTTTAGATGTATAAAATATTGCATAAATAATCGCAATTAGATAGATGTTAAAGAAAGAAACACTGTATAATGAGAAGGTAAAAGATTTAACTGCCTTCTCGGGATTGAACCACCGCATGTTGCGCCTGAGGACAATATCCCGGTGCTATACAATTGAGCTATCCTCCAAGCAAAAAACTTGGGTTCAAGAACAGTTATAAAGCAACGAGTTCCCGTCAAGGCGACCTCACCAGGTGTCCAGCCTGTCCTATCTCTCGATCTTTATATATTTTAGATGTTAATATTGCATAATAATCGCAAATTAGATAAGATGTAAAGAAAAAACATATAATGAGAAGGTAAAGATTTAATGCCTTCTCTGGGATTGAACCACGGCATGTTGCGCGTGAGACAATATGCCCGGTGCTATACAATTGAGTATCTCAAGCAAAAACTTGGATTACAAAGGAACAATTATAAAGCAACGAGTTCTAAGACCTTTTTTTGTTTTTTTTTTTTTTTTTCTTTTTTTTTTTTACGTCAGGCGAACAGTCAATTCAGGTGTCCAGCCTGTCCTATTTCTCGTTCTTTATATTTTTAGATGTTAAATATTGCATTAATAATCGCAATTAGATAAGATGTTAAAAAAAGAACATATTGAGAAGGTAAAGATTTAACTGCCTTCTCTGGGATTGAAACCACCGCATGTTGCGGTGAGGAACAATAATGCCCGGTGCCGATACAATTGGCTTATCCTCCAGCCAAAAAAACTGAATTCAAGACCACTTAATAAAGCGCAACCGAGATTCCCGTCAAGGCGACAATCACAAGTCGTCCAGCCTGTCCTATTCTTCTCGTTCTTTATATTTTTTAGATGTTAAAATATTGCATAATAATCGCAATAAGATAAGATGTTAAAGAAAGAACTATAATGAGAAGGTAAGAGTTTAACTGCCTTCGTCTGGGATTGACCACCCGCATGTTGCGCTTGAGGACAATATGCCGGTGCTATACAATTGAGCTATCCTCCAAGCCAAAAACTTGGATTCAAGAACAATTATAAAGCAACAGAGTTCCCGTCAAGGCGACATCACAGGTGTCAGCCTGTCCTATCTCTCGTTCTTTATATTTTTAGATGTAAATATTGCATAATAATCGCAATTAGATAAGATGTTAAGGAAAGAACATATAATGAGAAGGTAAAGATTTAACATGCCTTCTCTGGGATAGAACCACCGCATGTTGCGCGTGAGGACATATTGCCCGGTGCTATACAATTGAGCTATCCCCAAGCCAAAAAAACTTGGATTCAAGAACAATTATAAAGCAACCGAGTTCCGTCAGGCGACATCACCAGGTGTCCAGCCTGTCCTAATCTCTCGTTCTTTATATGTTTAGATGTTTAAATATTGCATAATAATCGCAATATATATAATTATATATTATATATAATATATATATAATATTATTATTATAATTATTATATATTATATATATTATATATATATATATATATATATATTATATATAATATATAATATATTTATTATACAATATATTGATCATTTACACATATAACACAGAGAGATAGGACAGCTGGACACCTAGGTTGATGTACGCGCCTTGACGGGAATCGGTTGCTTGTATGAATTGTTCCTTGATCCAAGTTTTTGGGCTATTGGAGGATAGCTTCAATTGTATGCATCGGGATATTGTCCTCACGCGCAAATGCGGTGGTCAATCCAGGAGAAGGGCAAGTTAAATCAGTTTACTTTCATTATATGTTTCTTTCTTTAACATCTTATCTATTTGCGATTATATGCAATATATAACATCTAAAAATATAAAGACCAGAATAGGACAGGCTGGACACCTGGTGATGTCGCCTTGACGGGAACTCGGTTGCTTTCTAATTGTTCTTTGAATCCAAGTTTTTTTGGCTTGGAGGATAGCTCAATTGTATAGCACCGGGCATAATGTCCTCACGCGCAACATGCGGTTGTTCAATCCGGAGAAAATAGGTAAATCATTACCTTGCTCATACTATTTTCCTTTTTCACTCTTCATAGATACATGAATATATGCAATTAACATCTTTCTCTTACTAAAGAACGAGAGAGTAGGACAGGCGGACACCTGGTTATGTTCGCCTTGACGTGGATACTCGGGTTTGCTTATAAATTGTCTTGAATCAAGTTTTTTGGCTTGGAGATAGCTCAATTGTATAGCACCGCGCATATTGTCCTCACCGCAACATGCGTGGTTCAATCCCAGAGAAGGCAGCTAAAATCTTTACCTTTCTCATTATATGTTCTTTTTTAAGATCTTATCTAATTGCGATTAATTATGCAATATTTAACATCTAAAAAGATAAAGAACGAGAGATAGGACAGGCTGGACACCTGGTGATGTCGCCTTGACGGGAACTCGGTTGCTTTATAAGTGTTCTTGAATCCAAGTTTTTTTGGCTTGGAGGATAGCTCAATTGTATAGCACCGGGCATTTTGTCCTCACGCGCAACATGCGGTGGTTCAATCCAGAGAAGGCAGTAAATTCTTTACCTTCTCGATTATAGTTCTGTTCTTTAACATGATATTATATTATATTATAATATATATAATATATATATATATTATATATATATATATATATTATTATTATATATATATATTTATATATATTAATATATTATGTATATATATATTATATATATTATATATATTATATATTATATATATATTATAATTTATATATATATTATATATTACATATATATAATATATATACTATATATATATATATATATAATAATATATATATAATATATATATATATATATTCTATATATAATAATATTATATATATATATATTCTATATATATTATATATTAATATATATATAATATATATATATATATATATATATAATATTATATATAATATATATATTATATACTAAGTATATATATATATATAAAAAAAGAGGGAAAATATCTTATTTTTGTACTGTTGAAAAAAGATAGCTTATACGAATATAATTTTTTTCACTCAGTCATCCAAAAAAGCAAAAATTCTTTAGAAAAAAGATGTCGAGACGATATATATATAATTATTAATATAATATATATATATATATATATTATTATATATATATATATATATTATATATAGATATATAGATTATGACATCACGTGGCTGTTGTAATAGTGATTATAAAGAGATTCAGGTAGAAAACTGAAGATTTGAAAGAGTAGTGGAGAGTTTAACGAAAGTAGGAGAGTTGATAAGACTAAAAGCGTAGAAGAGAGAGAGACAGAGAGAAGAGAGAGAGAGAGCAAGAAGAGAAGAGAGAGAGAGAGAGAGAGAGAGAGAGAGAGAGAGCGAAGAGAGGAATCCTTAGAAGCAAAGTTATTTAATTTGACCTGTGTAAAGAGAAACACCCCAAAATGCATTGAGGACATATTAAATAGAACGGTTAACGACACCATAAAAGAGCAAGCAACTGAGGTAGCGTTTAAGAATCCAAAGGCACTCTCAGAATCCCCCCACGCTCTTAAGAAAGTTTGTCTTAGAAGAGAAATAATGCAATCTTAAAATTAAGATCATGGAGAAAAGAAACAACAAAAATATTAAGGACAGACAAAGGTTTGAGTTGTTTGTTTTCCAAGATGTTGAGTTGTGTAGAAGCATTTGGTCCGTCAGCAAGACAAGGAATTGAATTTTGAGACATTGAAATCTGCGATGTTCTGACGTGCATCCAATTGCAAATTCGAGAAGGCCGCCCTATGCGTTAAAGAGAGTAATAAAGAATGGTGTCGTCGACATAGGAGTGGAAGTTGGAGAGAGAGAGAGAGAGAGAGAGAGAGAGAAGAGAGAGACCGAGAGAGAGAGAGAGAGGAGAAGAGAGAGGAGAGAGACAGAGAGAGAGAAGAGGAGAGAGAGAGGGAGAGAGAGAAAGTCATTAATTGAAAAATTACAATTGTTGGACATAAACAGGATCCTGAGGTACACCACTATTTATAGATTTTAAGAATGAGTGATGGCCGTCTACAGCTGCTGATATAAAACAGCAGGAGAGGAAAAAAGAAAGAAGAATAGACACAGCAAGATGAGAGTTTAGAAATCAATGATCTGCAATACTTTCTATCAAAAGCCTTCAATATGCCTAGAACAAAAGCAAGAGATTCACCAAAATACGGAAGGCTAAGGATAAAAATCAGGAAAAAATCAAAGGTAGAACGTTTCTTACGAAAGCCATATTGGCGATTATATATAAGATTTGAAGGATTGAGATGCTTAAAGTTTTTCATATCAAGGATAAATTCAATCACTTTAGGAAAAGAAGAATTTAAAAAGACAAGGTGATTGTTTGAGATTTGAGATAGATCCCATTTTTTCGGCACAGACTGATTAAAAGCACACTTTCACCAAAAAGGGAATGTCAAAGCAGATAGACAGAGAGTAAAGAGATTTTCAAATTATGGTGCAAACGTGGAAGCGCAAGGTTTGAGAATCACATTTGGAATACCATCAAGACGATGCTTTTTCTTTGTACTAAGACCAAAGAGAGAGGAAATAACGCCTTGAGAACAAATTACAATGTAAACGAGCTGGAGAGGTTGAGGAAGAAGGAAATGTACTGGAATCATATAAAGTGAAATTAGGGGCAAAGTTTTGAGCGAATAGTTAATCCTTAGCGGAAGATAAACCTACAACTTTACTCTCGGAAGATACTATATGAGAGAAGGATAAAAAAATACCACAGAGTAAATATGTTTTTTTTTTTTGCCAAATGGCAGAGAGGAATTGTGGAATGGACACCAGAAATATTATTGCAAGATTTTAAAATCACGTAAAATGGATTTTGCACCATTTCTGATGAAATTTTACAGTGGGTAATTTTTTGGAGTTAAAAGATGACGGTAATACCTTAAGACAACGCATCCCAACCTTTTTTCTTTCCCGTACCCCTTGATTAGGCTTATCATGCATTAGTACCCCCACCCACCCATCCCCTTCTGCCAAAAGTTTATTTTTTGTCAGATTTTGCAATTTATTTCAGTTTTTATAATAGTCTAACATCAAAGCAAATAAAAACTATTAAAATAATTTGTAAGTACATAAAGTTCATAATAATTGTAATTCATCTTGACATACAAGTCTTCCAACTTGCCTTTTAATAAATAGTGAGGGGAAGACATGCGTAATCCAGCGATATGATAAATAGTGTATGGGTTTATTCCTTCATTTTTGGTGTTTTCCGCCATTACCAATATTATTTTCACGTAACCAGAACCAGTCTTCCGAGTACCCTCAAGAGTACGCGTACCCCAGCTTTGAAATCCCTGCCTTAAGGCAGCGTTCCTGTTTCGAACATCATGAGAACAAACAGAGTTAAAACAAGGTTTGTTAGGTTTAGTTGAATGAAAAGAATATGGAATGTTCTCCATGCCAGAGTGAATGGCCTTGGTTATGCGCTCAACACACTCGTAATGACAAGTCTCACGAAAACAGTAATCATTCCATTGAAAATCAAAGAAGTACGACCGCATGTCCAAACAGTTGGCAACACCAAAGTATATAAAAAAAGATCTCTCAACTTATGAGGGGGGTCTTTCCTGAGGAGGACTTGAAGAGATAGAAAATAGAGAAATAAGGTAATGAAAGGAAACATGAGTAGAAAAGAGTATAATAGAATAAATAAAAGGATTGCAAGTTAAGAAAAGATAAATTGTTGGGTAAATTTCCAAAACGAAACGAGATACGAGTCGGAAACTGCAAAAACTGCTCGAAGTCATTCTGAAAAGAGAAATGGTAACAAGTTTACCAGCTATATCCTGATAACTAGATTAAAGCCGTTGGTGGTTGTGAACTTTGAAGTCACCAAGAAATTATTATTTTACAAAATAAAGAGAAGATAAGTTAATGTACCCTATTTTGAGGTTCATGCATTCAAATAATTCAGGATAACACTGGACAAAATAAAAAAAAATTAAGGGAGGTTTTCTTAAATTCATTACTGTAATCTTACTAATTTTGGAGTGAGAAAAACGAAAATGACAAAGAAAATTCTTAATTAGCTCTAGTTTCTGTGATATACAATAGGTGGGAAAAATATTATTTTAACAGATTAAGAGAAAACGATACATTTTAATTACATGTGCCAGCAACATTCAAAGTTCATTTTACATATTGTTGATCACAGTTACGTTCTAAGAGTTCTAAATTGATGGATACCTGGCAGGTGGTTTGGTGTAAAGAGTTTCATATGATGATTTTATGAGATCGTTTTCTTTTGACTTGCCTCTTTTACCCGAGTTCCGGAACATCCCTACATAAACCAGCAGTAATCCGCAAGCATAGCTTCATTCCAACAGCCCTGATATCTTTGTTCCACTACATAAATATCCTGATGAAATCTTTCTCCGTGTTCATCACTGACAGCTCCACAACTAGGAGGGAAAAAGTATAGGTGAGAGTAGAGAAAATGGATTTTAAGGGACTTGTTACATCCGAGTTGATGGTATTTTACAAGAAGTAATGGCACCAACTGAGCGTAGTTGTCATATCTTTTTCTGCCAAAGAATCCATGTATAACTCCTTTAAGATTTCCCAACCTCCCTTTTCTTTCCGCTCCAAAACTCAGCCAAACGCAGGATCCTTTACAAGTTGTCAAATTTGTCGCCCAACAAAAAAAACTTTCCTAACCTTTGAATCACTCAATCTACTAAATTTCTCTCGTAAGTACTTAAAGGCCTCTCTTTCCAGGTTCATACCTTTGACAAAATTTTTTATGAGATCAGCTTCATATGAAGAGGTGGAAGAAGAACATCTTTTGGGTCCACGAGAGACTCGGCAAAGAAATTTTTCTCGCTAGAGTTAAGATTTATTGAAGGCCAGTTTGCATGAATGCAATGTGCTTTCCTATCCCTATTGTCCCACATACATAAAAAGTAGCAGAATGTAGTGTACCCCTTTTGCAATCCTAGAAGTTCAGCGATGACTTTGAAATCACAACAGATTTTTCACCTGTGATCACCCTATTTGAAAGAGTCGAGGGGGCTGTCTGTTTGCATTAGTCTCCTTCATGTGAACTGCATGACCAACAGGAATATAAGGAAGAAAGTTGCCGTTGCGTAGTAATACAGTTCAAACTAAGCTTGAAGGTCTATGAATAACCTTCATTCGGTTGGATCATGGTTAAAATTCAAACATTTCATCAAGGCATTAACGTCGCGGAAAACAGCCAGATTGTTTTTCCTCTCAAGGAAGGGAATCAGGTCCCCTCTAACGTTCTCTGTACTGTGAGACCCTGACATCTTTTTGAAGAAGATTCCATTGCTGTAGTCTTAACCCTAGAAGTTCTACCTTTTCCTTTGACAAGTCAAGGTCTCGAATGAGATCACTCAATTCAGATTGACTCAGTATGTGCGGTGTATCATTGTTTACTTCAAAATCTATGTCATGGGATGTGGAGGGCTTATGGGGTTCCTCTTTCACACTATCTGCATTTGCCTCTTCAAGCTCATAATGTTGAGGGGGAGTAGAAACTGGTAGACTATCTGAATGTGTAATAGGTCAAATAGCAGATGGAAAATTTGGGTATTCTCTCTTCCTCTTTTCTTCATTGACAATATTGACTTTATAGGTTGAGACAAGCAGAAGTAGCAGTCATCTGTATGGTTTGTAGGCTCCCATCAAACCATAGGCAGAGCAAAAGTCTAAAATCGTCTTTTATTTTTCAGTCATTCTCGCAATATAACTTGAACAAGAGTTGCAACATATTAATGTGAGAGCTGTATACTGTCCCTACCTTCGAACTAAAATAATGCTGATAGGCAGTCTTCATGAGGCGTCAAATTGCGTTTCTGCGATGAAAATGTTATTTCACCACATATTTAACAAAAATTATTCACTAAATTTACACATTTTAATGGCATTTTCATATAACAAATTTTACACCTCAAAGGCACTCCAAAACCAGAAATTCTGAAAATAATAAAACATAAACATGAAACTCACAGTTATTAACAGTTATTATGTTTATAACCTACACACATTTGGTGTACATTATGTTATGTCAGATGAAAGCTGTCACAACTCCCGAAAACAAAACTTACCCCAATCTACAAATGTAGACTCTAAAAATTACATGTCACTGTATAACCAAATCAAGAGCTATCATTTTTATGGTAATTTTTGAATTCAACAGGTGAAATACATAAGAATACGCTAATTTTGAGCCTGAAACAATTTCATTGTTGGGCAGTGTAATCAGAGAAAATAGGGGATATATAAATAATATATATATATATATATATATATATATAATAATATATTATAATATATATATAATATATATATATAATATATATATATTAATATTATATATATATATATATATATATATAAAAACTTGTGTTCTGTAATATTTTAAAAGGGATAACACCATAGGGACAGCAGAAATCAAACTTAAGGCCGGCTATCCCAAGCCTGTCGCCGCCAAGTGTAAGCAGCCGAGTTTTTTCTTGTCCCCTAGGGAGATAAAAACACAGACTGCTACGCGGAAGATTGAACCAGCGTCTTCTCGCATGAGAGTCGGCGAGTTCAACCTTCTACGCACGAGTATATATATATATATATATATATATACTATGATATAATATTTATATATATATATATATATATAATATTTATATACTATATATATTATATATATAAGATACTAGGATAGCTAACCCTTGGCACTTAAAATATTCTTTACTGACACATTAGTAAAATTTTAACACATTAAAAACACTATAGTTTTGATATAAGCTTTCGTAAGATATCTTTAGCCTCTTTCAGATAGTGAAAATTACAGGAAACCTGATTTTATTCAAAATGATTATCATTAAATTAAATTTTAATCTGGTTGGTTGTCTTTTTTCTTGATAATCTTTAGGTATTTTGAAGTAAGAGGAATGGAGTTCTGAATCATATCAAGTTTTGTTTCGCCTGGTATTCTGCTATAATTCTTCGTATTATATATCTTCTTCTTCTTCTTCACCTTCCTCTTTGCCCCAAGATTGGGTGTAAGGTGTGTAAAGCATTTCGGAAAAGAAAAGCAGTAGCAGAGAACATGACAACGTCGAAAAGAAAGCTCAGCCTTTATACCCCAGCCTTACCATTAATTAGTGAGAGCGCGTCACAGACAGAAAATCCACCCTAGGAGGCTCATAAGGACTGCGACGGACCCTCACTAATGGAAATCCGCAATGTAAGGGTTCATCCCCTGGCCCAGGTGGGCCACAACCATGCCCCCATACAAAACCCCGCCATTCTCTCCTATCATGCACCTTTATTTTCTCGCCTTGCCAAACTCACATTTCTCTCCTTCAGACATTCGTTCAGCGACTCAATCCAATCCACTTTTCTTTCGGTCTCCCAGCCGGTCGTTCCCAACACCACTCTCCACTATACATCCGCTTAACCAACCCGACTTTCATTCATCCTTTCCACATGACCAAACCATCTCAACATACTTTCATTTTATTCTCTCATTTTACCCCTTTCTTCACACCACCACACAACCCTCTAATACGTTCATTTCCTCACCTTTGATTAATTCTTTTTTCACACCTAGCATGGCCCTAAGAGATTGTCATCTGAACACATTGAACTTTTAGATCTATACTTCTTATTCCAGACCATAGTCTCACTACCATACAATAACCACAGGTAACAACATACCCCTTCTCATGTATAAGACCCTAGCGCACTCAAGACTTAGTCCCTTTACATTCACCAATGATTTAATTGCACCAGCCACCTTCCTGCCATTCACAACTTTCCTACTTACACTCTGCATCATCCGTTCCCTTCTCGTCAACACATACCCTAAAATTTAAAACTCAGACACTTGCTCCAGCTGCTCATAATCTAACATAACTTCACTTGAGGACTGTCACTCCACTCACAACCATACCTTACTCTTATCTACGTTTACTTTCAAAACCCTCCTTTTACATACCCTGCAAATCTTCCACCAATCCTCTCAAAACTCTCTTCAGATTCGCCCCACAGAACCAAATCATCCGCAAAAATAGGTAGGGCACCTCCACTCCTCTCCCATTCTCATCATTCACACCATTTCCGTGCCATCCCACCCTCGAATTCTTTCAAACCCCATCCATATACACCATGAATAACCAGGAGATATAACACACCAATGTCGCACCCGCTATTAATCCTAAAACCAATCACCATGACACCATTTTATTCTTACACACGCTTTCACTATCGTCATCATACTTTTGATTCCATTTCAGAAGCCTAACCACCAACACCATAATATCACTTAATACCTGCCAAAAGCTTCCCTATAAACTCTATCATACGCCTGTTTAAATCCATAAAAACCTAAATATTAATTATTCTTCTCTCCTTCCATTTTTTCAATTCATTGTTTCATATTTTAAAGATTATTGATCCACCACATCCTCTTACCCCACTCCTAAACGCAACTTGTTCTTCACCAATTCAGTCCCCAGATCACTCGACGCACTCTTTCGACCAAAAATACCAGCATATACCTTCCCTACAACACTCAAATAAAACTTATTCCCCTATAATTTCTACAGTTCCCTATTTCCCCTTACCCTTATACAAGGGTACTATTACGGTCCTCCTCCAATCCCTTGGAACTATACCCTCGATAATAAACGCTTTATACACAACTTCCAATCCATCAATCACCATCTCGCCCCGCTCTTGTATCATTTCACAAGTAAATTTCATCCTATACCTGCAGACTACCATTCTTCACTTTCTCACCCTTTACCCATTACCTCCTCCTTACTAAAAACCTCATCCCCAAAATCCTATTCTTCTTGCCACCATCAAAAACACCACACATTTCACGTAACACCTCGATCATACTGTTAATAATTGTGCAGATTTCGAAGTGTGTTCTTTCCACACTCCCCTCACATCCATTTCATCAGTTACAAAAGCACCATCCCTATTCATTATTCTAAGCAAGTTCCCCTTATTCTCATTCTTAACCTTTCGCGCTTCCTTCCAGAAGAGCTCCCTATTTCCTTGTATGTCCTCATTCATCCTCCTTCAAACTGTTCATTTACTCTTGTTTTCTCCTACGTATGTACCTTTTAGTATTTCTTTTTTCCTCCTTATATAATTCCAAGCATCTTTCTTTTGAAACTTCATCATTTGCTTTTAGTACATTCAACCAGGCTTCTTTTTTATTTTTCCCCCCTCTCCCTTCACCTCTTCTTTCCACCATTCGCTGTTAACATTCTTACTTCCTACTTTAGCACATCCACACATTTCCTTTGCACTACTAACAATTGCTTCCTTCATTTGCCCCCAGATTTGTTCAGTATCAACTTGTTCACATTCAACCGATATTACTAGCGAGCGGCTCCTTACATACTTATCCTTATTCTCTTGCTCACTTAACTTTCTCACTCTTAATTTTTACCTACTTCCTTTCGTAATCACCTTCCTTCTCCATCCAAGCCCCCCACTAACTTAATTACATAGAACAACATAATGATCGATAATCCCATTCCTAAACCCCTCACTGATTTAACATCCAACACATACTTCAACATCTCCTTCTTCACCAACACAAAATCAATCATACTTTTCACTTCGATACCATCTCTACCTACACCAACTCTAGATATTACTTATGAATACTCTTGTGTTTAAAGGAAATATTACTTACACACTTACCTCTCTCTTCACAGAAATCAATCACCTTCCTACCATTCTCTTTTCTCCCCCACCCCAAAAACCACCTTTATTACCATCCCTTTTTTGATCACTATCCAACCATTCAGGTCCCCCAAACACTATCAATCTGAAACTCCTACTCACCCCATCCAGAAAATCATTCAGATTATCCAAAAAATCGTACTCTCTTTAACGTTTCCCTCAGGATGGACCATATGCAACAACCACACATACCTTGACCTTTTCAAACTTAAATTTAACCATTAGAATTCTAGGACTCACACACACAAAGTCTACCATAACTTTGTACCACAGGTCACTTATCAAAATTGCAACTCCTCTCTCCCTCTTCTCATTCTCTTCCACACCAGCACGCACACAATTCACATCACACCACTCAATTTCACTTTTTCCTTTCATCTTTGTTTGTTACAGGCCACAGCGAGCAAATCAAATTTGGCCTTTCTAAATACATCCATCACCTCTTCTCCTCTTCTCCCTCAACATTTATTCCTCTTTGACATTCCATGTACCCATGCGATTCATACAATTTCGCCGAAAGTTAGAAGGTCGTTTACGGCGATCCTGACCATCTCCGAGGCATGCTTCAGCATTCCTAGCAAGAGATAGGTGGTTAATGGGCAGCCAACCCAACTACCACCGCCCCCTAGTCGCCTTCTTCGACACGCAGGACATACGATGTGCGGAAATTCTTCTCCCCCGCCAACACAGGGAATGAGTTAGTAGGGATGTCTGTAAGGTGTTATCTAGAAGTTGGGTGTGTACTTTAATCATGTGTATATGGTATGTGGATAAATGGTGGTTAGTAATATTGTTGCCTGGAGGATGAGTGACTATGTGAAAGAATATGAATCGCAAAAAAAGAGAAAGGCGCACCATTAAAAATGGGAGGTAATTTTATCGCTTCGAGTATGCTGGTATTTTATTATAATTCTTCGTATTATATATAATATATATAATAATATATATATATATTATATAATATATATATATATATATATATATATATATAATATATATATATAATATATATATATATAATATATATATTATATATACTATAATATATATAAATATATATATATATTATATATAATGTAGGCAATTATTTTCCTTTTTGTAATATCATTGCAATATCTAAAGGGGATTGTTGCCATTATGTTGATTCTATGTTTTTATAAAGATCGGTGTGAAGTCAGGGCAGAGTTAGTGGTATTGTTAGTTAAATTATATTAATGTTGGTACAGTCTTCTAGGTAAATAGATGGTTTCGCCTAATATATATTGCAGAGCAGTCATGGCATCGAATCTTGTAAACACATTGAAATTGATGATTATTCGTTTTGGGAGGTCTGAAAAACTTTTTTTAAGAGGGATTGTATTGTTTTTGTGAAACAGATATTTTTAGGGATATGTTGTTTGATTTGGCGGTTTATATTGTAATGGATAATTAGGTGTGAAAAATTGTTATTGGAAGTAGGGGGGTTACTATTATAAAACTTTTTCCTTGCTTTTTGGTGTGTTACGATGAAGAAATATTGTGTATATTTTAGTTTAACAAAGGTGGAATTAGAGTAAATTTTGTTTCTGATAAAAGATTAGAAGGAAAAACAGTAGACGCCATAGGGCTTCTGAGATATAAAGGAGAGGTTGGAGTGTCTAATTTAGTATTTTATGTATGTGTTGAAAACCAATGTATGTATGATGAAGAAAAAGTCGGTTTTCTATATACAGAATAAGAAAGGTGAAATTAGTCTTTCCAAGAAATTAGAGTGTCTAAGATGGGGATGGTGAAATTGTGTGGAAGTTCATATGTGAAAGAAATGGAAGTATGAATGTTGTTTATGTGATGTAAAATATTGTTTACGTTAGTGTCTTTCGGAAAAGCACAGAAAATATCGTCCACATAGCAAAGCCATGTGGAGCCAGAAAGAAGAGGGTGATGAATTATATAGTTGTGTTCGCTAAGTTCCATAAAAATATTGCTTAATGTATGGGATAATGGAGAGCCCATGGAAAGTTCGTAAGTTTGTTTGTAAAATAGGTTACTGAATGTAAAGAATCAATGCTCGATTGTAAGGAGAATAAGTTCTTTAATAAGAGGGACAGGACAGTTTATTGTAATGTTGTTTTCTTTTATGTAATTATCAAGTAAATTAAGTGTGAAAGGGACATGTACATAAGTAAAAAAGAGAAGTAACATCAAAGCTAAGAAATTGGTGTGTGGAAGGATTTAATGTTTGGGTACGTTGTATGAATTCAGAAGTGTTGGAAAGATGAGGAGATGAAATTTTACCTATTAAAAGATTTGAGCTGGAAGAGAGGTAATAATAGAGTTTGACGTTGATGCAGTTTTGTATGGAAATTTAGGACGTAAATGATGGTGGTTTGTAGATTTTTGGGAGACCTTAAAACTGGGTTAAATTAGTCATATAGGATTTGTTATTATTATCGATGTCTGATATTTGTTTGCAAATAAGTTTTTGCTTTTTATTAAAATTATTTTGGAATTTTTTAATGAATTATTATTAAGTTTACTAAACGTATTTTCGTCAGACAAAATACTGTCACATTTAGTGCAATAGTCATTTTAATTTAGTATTACAATGTTGGTTTCCTTTATCATTATGGTAATAAATATGATATATATATATATTATATATATATATATATATATATTATATTATATATATATATATATATATATATATATATATATATATATATATATATATTTAAAAGCTCATATCGACATGATAGACTGTCGTTTTTACAGTCAATCTCTCAATAGGTTGTCCGCCTACATCAATCATTACAACAACCCTTACCCAGTAACCAGAAATAAAAAAAATAACACAAACATTATACTGTCTTACACGTACAACAAATGTCTGCCCCCGCCTCCAAATATTCCCATTACAACGAATCCACGCCTCCCCCGTCCCTCCCCGTACACCCCAAGTCTCGCCCCGCCTCCAAATATTCCCATTACTA
>JABUQX010043594.1:0-24205 GCA_015478945.1 Trachelipus rathkii | reverse complement strand
ATAACATATATATATATAATATATATATATATACTATATAATATACGCCGTATATGCCCCTTTTCACCTACCATATATACTAAATATATATATATATATGTGACCAGCCACACAATATAGATTTTATAATTATTAGTCATCTAGTTTACCTGTAAAACAAATTGTTTTTGTCTTCGTTTTTAGTAAATTTGTCGTTAAATTCTTTCATTAATTGTACTCCTCTTTCTATGTGTGTTGTTTACCACCCTTAATGAAGCTACAGCTTCTCTTCCTTTCATGTAACTTTCTTGATTTTCCAATCAACAGGATCAATTTGTAGGAATTCTTGAGAAAGACCAAACCTGATAAATATATTCAGCGATCTGATGCTAAGTAAATTTAAAGGAATATTTTTATTTAGGAAATATTCCAAATCATCTTCTCTGATAAACAGTTTATTTATTTTTTTTCGACTTGATGTTCGGTATCCGCGGTTTCAATAGTTTGTGACGGTATGCGTTGTTTTTTCAATATATAGAACATCTTTCTTCTAATGTCAGTAGTATAAGGTGCACGATCGACAATCAAAATGAAATCCGGAAGTTGCAACCGGAAGCTGCAAATGTTGCAAAGCAAAAAATTTTGCAACATCCGGAGTTTTTTTTTTCAAGCTTGACGTGTCAAGGTTAGGGTTTTCAAGGTCGGTTAGACCCATTTTAAGGTCTGGAAGACCTACTTCGGAGGTTTTGAACCTGAACTAAGAGGTTTAGCCCCCCAAAGGGTGCTTTTTGGTTCCTAGAAGGTTTGAAATGAGCGGGGGATCATTTTTGATGGTTCCAATCGATTTATAGATGTTTATGACCCGCATATTGATGTTTAAATCTTCTTTCTACGTGCTATGGTGTCATACATATCAAATATAACATCATTTTCAACTAGGAATAAACGTAGACATTGGCAAAATTTTTCGGGCAAACCTAACATTACTTTCGAAAAAAACTTAACTGACCCGCGTTTCTAACACATCAACACCAGCTGATACAGTAATATCTTACGAAACTTATAATTTCTCTAACAAATCAGTCATGTCATCGTTTATTCTTTCATCATGTATCGAAAAGGCTGCACATTCCTCACTTAGGTACCATAAATGGTTAATAATTTTAACAATTGCTTCTTCAGCAATAGATTTATCGTGGTTTTTGTATTGGCAAAGATTTTTAAGAAAGCATTAATATCTTATCCTGCCCTTCAGTTGCGTTTATAGTAGAAAACTAGTCTTTCACATAACGTTTTATTATAAAGCAGCATATTGGTTCTAGTGATTTCTCATCTTTTGTTGAGGTGTTAATTTAAGTGTTTCTAAATAGATATATTTTAAGCTATATATTGCTTTTCCCATCCATCTCCCTAAGTGAAATGCTCCTGGTTGCCGGAAATGTATTTCGCGTAATGGACCATTACATGGAAAAATTATTGCTAGTTCCAAAAATTCTTGATAATCGTGACGAGGTTGATCCTCTTTAATTTTATTTTGGGCATCCTGTAAGATCGTATTACATCATCTTTCAATATTGTTCTTACCTCTGTATCTGCCTCCCATGTCGCATATTGTCCTTTGTTAATATTGTTCTAAGTTTGTTGAATTCTTTTAAATAAAAAGATCTCTGGCCCTTCAGTGGGTAAAAGCTGCACTTTACTGAAAACTCCCTGCAATACCATTTCATAAATGTGGTGTCGACAAGCAAAAAGCATGATATCACGGTTTAGTTTTCGTTCGAGAAGATAACATGCGACATTTAGACTCCCTGTATTACTGGCAGTTGTGTCAAAACCAAAAGCTTGAACAGTGTCCAGAAGTGACCATTCCTGTAGTGCATCATATACGGCTGATGAGATCTCTTTACTTGTTCCTGGTGAAAGTTCTGGAACTCCTAGAAGTTCGTCTACGTTGAAAGCTGTTGTTATCACCGGGAGTCGATCAACTGTTTTTTCCGGTAATATCAGGGAGCATTTTAGAATCCCAGTGAATGACTACATAGTTTAATTTCAAATCATTAAATTTAAATCCAACGTTTGGTAATTCCTTTGCCCAGCTATTCTACCCACCCAATGGACCGATGCGGTTGATGACATTCTCTTTGATTTAAATTTAATGCATTCAACGCAAGCTGTCAATATAAGAACAGCATCTCTATCGCTAGCTTTACATTTATCTAGTGCTGCTGAGAGTCTAGCTGTCAATATTTCCTTGCTAGCTCTTTTGGGTGAAACGTGAGCACTCTGAAACGACACGTCACTTTCTATTTCTTACCTGGATTGCTAGATGATTGAATAGTTTCTGCGGTAGTTTCTGTCTGGGAGTCTTGAGTTTTGCTATCCTCTGATGAGGATAACAGATAATTACATTCTGAAATGTACATTTCAAACTACGATTACTCGATATTATGACAGACAATAGCGTCGTGAAATATAATATGTATGAAATATCAGGTTGATTGTAAGTGCAAATTAGTAAAAAATTAGTTATTTAATTTTGAATTACATAACTTCACTAACCTGAATCTGTAGTGATCAAAAGTTGCTCTTCTCCTCTTTTAAATTCCCTTGCTACTCGTTCAACCTCCGTACTTCTGCGGCTGTTACCCTTCTTATCTATACCCAACATGCAGCCAACACGTCCCTTTTGTCGCTGCATATGTAAAAACTATCTATGTTAATCTATTTTGAGCATATCCATTGCATTTGCATGGCATATATCGAACAGATCATCTAGACTATCTTCAAATTCTTTTTCTTTTTTGTCTACATAACTCACTCTTTTTTTCCGCGATCATATTCGTATAACTTTTTACATTTCTTGATGCAGTCCGAACGATCTTGCGTTGGCATACGTGCTTTTTTCCATAACAAATAACAATCAATTACAAGAGATACACTATCAAGTAAATTTAAATATACTGTAAACAAGTTATAAAATAGGATACGTAAAATATCTTCTCAAGAGGGGAGTTTACTCCATGTTATCTGATTTTTCATTGAACCGATGAGAAACAGTTCTTTCCCTGACATATATAATTTTAATAATAACCTAAAAATATATTAAAAAACTGTGATATTATGTAAAATGAAATTATCTTAATACATTCCTGATCACTGTGCAGTTTGCACTTCATCTGACAGGGTATTTACGAATAACCAAGGTATAACAACGCACGTCTAACCCACCCGAGGCAGGATAACAACTACCGCAAGTAGGGATGCCGAAAGAGAACCGATATATATCGATATTGATATTTCTTTGATAGTATCGGAAAAATATCGATGATATTTTTTCAGCCGATAACCGATATATCGATATTTAAAGTTAAAAGACCTTTTAAAAAATCAAAATTAAAGGGTTCGTTTGAGTTGCTCAATTTCCATATGTCAAAGTCGGTAAAGAATCTTTTAAGTGGATCTGATTGTTGAAGTGAGAACGATAATCCATAACCCAAAAGTGTTTTCTCCTATTTTGATAAATATGATCAAATTTATTAATGATTTGGTCAGGGGAAGAGTTTGAAGCCCATTTGCTATTATAATAAATTTTGTTAAATTTCGTATCCAGATTCCTCTTCTTTTGTGAAATGGATTCATCCTTCTTTTCATGTGCCAAATTTAAAAGATTGGTAAATTCTTCAAGAGAGTTTGGATATGTGATGTACCAAAGATTTTGGAATTCCTTAAATTTTTTAAATGATTTACCAAAAGTGGTTTTAATTTCTTGTTTGATATTAGAAATTTTATTGATTAGTAAATGCCGAAAAATATCAGAGAAAGGATCAAATTTATTAAAGTTGAAGCTATTAGGGATCAAGGTCTTTGGAATAACTAGGTTTTTCAGACAACATTTAATAAATTGTAGTTGAAGTTTCTTGATATTTGCGGATATCATACAATCACAGTAATTCACTTCAACAATCAGACCCACTTAAAAGTTTCTTTACCGACTTTGACATATGGAAATTGAGCAACTCAAACGAACCCTTTAATTTTGATTTTTTAAAAGGTCTTTTAACTTCAAACATTCTTAATTCTTTACATCACAGAGAATGTCCCATAAAATTCTACACAGCACTTTCTTCTCTTCTCAACAATCAAAATATTATTATTACCTGTTCTGATAAAGGCAACAACATTGTAATTCTTAATAAACATGAATACATCAACAAATACAACCTACTCTTAGCAGACAACAACACTTATTCTCTTCTCAATAAAAACCCTCTTAAGAACTCACAAATCACCTTTAATAACAAACTTAAACAACTTCTCTTAGATTTTCCCCACTCTTCATAATGAACTAAAATCAACTCTCCCTAAACTTTCACAATTCTATGGTATACCTAAAACTCATAAACACAACACCCCTCTTAGACCCATCATTTCCAATGTTGATTCTATCACTTATAAGTTATCTAAATGGATCGCCAATTCCCTAAAACCCCTCATAAGCAATATTTCTACCTCACATATTACAAACACTGAAGACTTCATTTCAAAAACTAAAAACATCAACACCAACATCCATAAACTCCTTAGCTTTGATGTTGTTTCCCTCTTCACTTCTGTTCCTGTCCCTTTTACCATCTTTCTATTTGAACGCTACATCACTGAAAATAATATCCCTCAAGCTTATCCCTTTCCCCTTATTAAACAACTCATCCTTCTCACTCTTGAACATAATATTTTTTTCATTTTAATAACATTTTCTGTAAACAAAACCAAGGTTTAATTATGGGCTCAACTCTCTCTCCCATCTTGGCTAATATTTTTATGGAACTCATTGAACTTTATCATATTCTTCCCAAACCCCTTCTCTCCAATACCATATTGTATAGATATGTTGATGATGTTTTTGCTGACGTCCCTCTCAACACCAACACTACTGACATTCTTAATCTCATCAATAACATACATCCTAACATAAATTTCACCTTTGAACTTTCTGATATTAACTAACTTCTCTTCCTTGACACCTTAATGACTTGGTCTCATAACAACAACATACAATTCTCGGTTTACAGGAAACCTACTGATAACCCTAACTATATACATTGGTTCTCTTCCCACCCTCTCAAAACTAAAATTGGTACACTATCCTCTCTCTTTCTTAGAGCTCTTCGTATTTGTTCCCCTACATTCCTACAACCTGAAATCAATCTGATTTCCTCAACCTTCATAAAACTTTTCTACCCTTATTATCTTATAAATTCTGCCCTTCGTAAAGCTAAAAACACTTTCTACACCAATCCTATTAAACCTGTTAAATCTAATACTCCCTACCTTCCTTTACCCACTTCTACTGAATCCCTCACTCATAAAATCATCCCCAAATCTATACACTTTTCATCTTCTAATACTCTTCCCTTTAAAATATTATTTAAACCTCATCTCACCAAAAACGCTAACACTTCTCAATGTGTTTATAAAATCCTCTGCGCTGATTTTGAGAAACTCGCCGTAATTACCAGCATAAATATGACCTCCAAATGGATAACCCAAACTCTGCTCCTACTCCACAGAACTTATTGCAATCACAACATCAATATCAATCACATGACACCCATCATTGACATCGAAAACTTACACCTAAGAAAATTTACAGAATCTTTTTGCATAAATAACTCTAATAATTTCAATGTATAAAAAAACGACTTTCAAATAGATCCCATCATGTTTCCAACATTCACTCCGACTTTCAAAAATTTAGTCCAAAACTTTCTTGATATTTATATTTTGTTAATTTTACTTTATTAATTTTATTATTTATTTTAGTATACAAAGAACTGCATCTGAAAGAGGGCAGAATTCAGGTCGAAAGCTTTTGCCTTTAATTTATTGTTACAAGGATTTATTTACTTACTAAATATTTTGATTTTATCTCCTATTAATTTGTTGTAATCCTCAAGAACTTATAAGGGCTCAATATTAATATATTAAAATTTTGTTTCTTAGATAAATATTTACTATATATATATATATATATATATATATATATATATATATATATATATATATATATATATATAACTCTTTCTGCTCTGCTATATATAACTGCTATATTGCTGCTATATATACATATCGCCATATATATATAAATATATATGAACGAAATTTGCATAAGAGGTTGACTCGCCGACTCTCATGCAAGAAGACGCTGGTTCAATCACTGCGCGGCGATTTGGTCTTATGTAATAAAAAATTAAAACTCGGCTGCAAATACACGTTGGTGGCACTGGTTTTGGGACCAGCCGCATTAAAAGTTGGAGTTTTGGAGTACTTTGTTACCCCTCTGAAAGAAAGGGGGATAGCAGGTTATATATATATATATATATATATATATATATATATCTGCTCTTATAATATATATATAACTTATATATATAATATATATGCTGCTATATACTGCTGCTGTATATATATACTGCGCTATATATATAGCAACATAATAACAATATACTTTACTCTTTGCGCCTCCAAATCATATGTATATATATATGCTCTCTTTCAACCTTAACATATATATATATATATCTATATATACCTATATATATATATATATATATATATATATATATATATATGCTCTTCTTCTATATATATATATATATATATATAAACACGTTTGTTTTCAAAGCGATATATCGATATTTTTGACCGATAGTATAACCAAGGTAAAAAAACGCAAGTACTAAGCCACCCGAGACACCATAACAACTGACGCAAGTTAATACTTTGAAAAAGCCTATTAACCACAACATGGCAACTTTTGACGCCCTTAGAAATCCACCCCATAGAGCTTCCACGTGAACTCGCGACGCGGACCTCAATCTTCTCGACAATTAGACATATCGTCAATGTAGAATTATACTGCCCAGTGGGCCATAACAAACTCCTACAAAAACCCCGCCAGTGACCCTATTATCACCTTTCTTTCGCTTTGCCAGAACTACATTCTTCCTCTCTCCTTTACTAGATTCATCCTATTTTACTTCGCTCTCCTCCGGTTTGTTATTCCCATACACTCGCCACTATACATCCGCACTAAACCAAAGGCCTGGAACTATCTCCATCCATTTCACGAGAAACAACATCTCAACTGTTTCATTATTCTCCATTACCATTTCTTCACAATCACACAATCTCTGATACGTTTCTTCCTCATATTTATCAATTCTTCTCGGAACTAAACGCACCTCAATTCAAGCACTTAAATTTAACCATGAGATCTATTACATCAACACACAGAACACTACAAACACCACCAACACAGCATCACACACCCACACACACACACACACACACAACAAAAATCTACAAATACTCTCTACAAAGTCAACATCTCAGAAACTGCAATCATTCTCTCAACCTACTGTCCTTCCACCACGGCACTTACATCTTTTCTACACACACTCTTTTCATCGTTACCTTCATCTTTGTTTCAGTCACGCAAGCAAAGAAAGTTGCAATTTCTTAATTTTACATCCATACCTCTCTCCTCTTCTTCATCACAGTTTTCCCATGACATTCATGTTCACCATACTATTCACTACGATTGCCGAAAATAGAAAACCGCTCGCGATATGACCTTCTCTGAGGCATGCATTAGAATCCTGCGAAATGAAATTGGAGTCACAACCCAACACCACCGTTTTTACCACCTCCTGCATTTTCACATTCCCTGGAATATTTTTCTTACCATAGTATATATTATATGTATTATATATATTTTATATATATATTATATAGATATATATATATTATTATATAGTATATATATATACTATATATATATATTTCTAATATATATATATATATAATCACTTGATAATAATAATTATATATATTTAGATAATATATTAATATTATAATTGATATATTTATAATTATATATGAATCTATGATTATATATATATATTATAGATTATATATATATATTTAAATATTATATAAGAAAATATATAATAATATATAATAGTAGAAAATAAATGTATGTAGTTAGGTATATATATATATATTATTTGGCATCTCAAAACGACCTTAAATGAAAATCTAAATTTTAAACAATTAACAGAGGAGATATTGTTATTATTCTTTATATTACTGATAAATATTGTATCATTAATTATTATATTGATTTATTTATTATAATTTATATATTTATTAATTATTATTGATTTAGTTAATATTTATTTGCAATTAAATTATATATGCAAGCCTTGAATTGGGAAGATGTATCTTGGCCGAAATGCTCGGCTAATAAATTATTTTAAATGTTTTAATTCGTTTTGGTGAACTAGCTTAATAAGTTTATATATATTATAAAATAGGAGTATATAGTATATAATATATTATAGTAAATAATATATATACTATTATATTTATTGTATATATTATATATATAATACTTAATTTATATATATATCAAATATATAGATTTCGGACGTCATCGAGTAAAAATGGTAGGAGGAACGAAAAAGAAGAAAATCAGACGAAACTGGTCATACACATATATATTTCTATCAAATTCTACTAACTTAGTGATATATACACTGGAATTCAGTAGAGAAGAAGGCGGTAGCAACACTTCGCTGAGAAGTTCACAGGGCGTTTATAGGGTTAACAGTGTTTGTTAACATCCTTATCATCTTGATTTAACTAAATGCTTTAAACATATGTTTTCAATGATTCAGATAATAGGTCATCTTTTTAGATATATCTTATAAATTAATCTTTATTTATATAATTACACTCTACAACTATCATAGAATGAGCTAAGCAAAACTATTTTCATTACAACCAGGTGCTCTCCTTATAATTTAAGTTAAATAAAACAAAATTGTTTTTTCGGAAACTTTAGATTACGTATTGTGGAACTCATAGCTTTCTTATAGATCCTTCAAGTCATCGTTCATATATGAAATTCTTCTTAGACTAATAAGTAGCAAGAGGCTGAAAACCCCTTATCATAATTCTTTATGAATGGGTTGATAAGGATTAAAACCCTTATCAACCAACCCACCAATAAACCTGCGTATAATGTATATGTTAAAATAAATAAATATATTTTATATATTTTTATAATTATATTATATTAAAATTATATAATAATATACTTATATATATTATATATATTTATATTATATAATATATTATTATAATATTATAAATATTTAGTATATATTAATATAATATATAATTTATTATATATTAGTCTATATATTATACTAACATAGAAACAACAGCTTAGCTAACACCAGCTCTGCTAACTCAATCAACCAAAAACACAAAACTTGCTGCATATTGCCTATATTGCGAGCATTTTGCATTGTTCACCCCTCCTAGTACAGAACACAACACATTACATCGATACGTTTTAAACTCTACTCTTCCTACTATTATCATTCATACAAGTGTATAAAATCCACCAAAAAATTCTACGCACGAACCAGAAAGCAAAACTCTACCTCATATTCTACCCGTCCATACATACATCATAACATTTCAAACCTCATCTCTAAAAATATCATTTTTTCCGTAACAAATATAATTAAAATTTTACTGATGTTAACATACAATCTTTCTAAACAATTGCATTTACCATATTCAAGCGAAAATTTGCAATAAAAGCAGTACATAGGAGAAATAAATACTACAGGAAATATCAGCATATTTTGATCATGAGAAACAAATTCATCACTCAGCAATTACTAGACCATCCGCATAAGCTCCCAACCTACCATTCAATATAATGCAACAAATACCCATCAGATACTATATAACATCGTTACCACAACTCAAGTAATTGGAATCTCATTTATGCATATATAATCACAGAAGATTACAAAAGCACGCGATAATAAAATAAATTCATCGATATATATGAATATTTAAATCTCACAATGCAAACAAATCAAAAAAACAAACTACCAACTGAACAGCTACAAACAGGATCCTTTAAATATTCTCGTCTATTTGCGATTCGAGACGTCTATTAGAACGGAAATCTAGCAAAAAAAATGTTATATGTTCATTAGCTTAGAACTATTTAAATATTCATTAAAATTTCATTGTTAATATTATTTCTATATTAAAGTATAAGTTCTTTATCTTATTTGAATAATCTTCAGTAAATCTCTATACATTATTTTAACATCCATCAATAGCTCCAGTAGTATATATACCTGTGAGTGCTGTATATTAGATATAACTGATAATATACTGTGCATACTAATACATAATATCTACTATATATATTACATACCGAATAACCTATCGCGATAGGGTATATTATCTACGACTCTCCTTTTATATATGATATATGAGTATATATATTATAGCTATATAATTTACCTATTTATTGAAAATAGCTGTAATAATACGCCTTGGGTCTTAATAGCTATAAAGTATATACTAATAATACTCATCCCCTTATATATACTACTATATATTATAATTAATACTTATAAGATAATATGGTATAAATTATATTAAAGTTACTGCTGAAAATTAGATATAGACAGGCAGTAGGAGAAGGTATAATTAATCTAAAATCAACTTATATACAACAATGTCTGTATCAATTATTTGATTATGAAGAATCTTGAAGATGAATTTCTATACATAATTGCACAAAAAAAAAAAAATTGGATCCTGCTCCGCAGCCTTGATTATAATCTATTCCTACGCACTTACCTGCACATGATATTTAAATCATTGTTTTACTGAGCTTTCTATTCATTATAAAGTCTAGAAGTATGAAAAGAGATGCTACAATATTATTGTTTGGCGTGATGCGAGATTACATCAGCACATTGTCGTTTAGTTATAGGATAATAGCAGAAAATGTTCATACCTTTATTTTTTTTAAGTCCTTGGGAATGGAGAGGGTAAATAATTTAGGATGATAGTCTCTGAAGTTTTCACTTTCAGTAGGAGAGTGTATCTAAAATTCAGAGGGCGGCTTCGAGTTAGGAATCAGATCGGATCGGATCGTAGCTGAAGATGATTCCTTAATTTTCAAAAATCGAGTCGGATCGCGTAAATTTTCCATAGTCGTGTCGGGACGTATCGGAAATTCGATTGAGTCTAGTATTTTGACATAGGTAATGAACTCGAATTTGGAGTCGGGACAAATTTGAACCACTCCATCACCCGCTCAAGCATTCCTTACTGACATCAATCCACTTTACCTTTGTCTCTCAGACGCCAGATCCTAGCACATCTCAACCTATATTCTACATTCTTTATCTCCCTAATCTTTATAAAAGGTACTAATACGCCCCTCCATCATCCTTCGAAACATATACCCCCAAAAAAGCTGTACACACTATTAATCCAGTCCCAGCTCATATTCTCTCATTCATACATTATTTTCCATGTTACATGTGAATTGCACAATTACCATTCTTCAACTTTCTCTTCTTAATATACTTCTTCGCTATTAATTACCTCATCGCACAAAACCTTCTTTACTCTTGACATAACCAACTCCCTTTTAACAAAAGTTCTCGGTCTTAACTCTTCCACAAAGGTGAAAGGATTACCAGTTCCTTTCCAATACCACAATGATTTGGTCTTTCTTTTTTCATAAAAAATTTCCATCATGCTTCTTTCAGACCATTCATGCTTATCGCAATTCATCATCTCATATTACTTTTACGTGCGAACACCTCTAATGTCCCATTCATTTATTTTTGCTTCCACTTGCACATCCAAATACTTTCCTTGTATACAGCAGAGTTTTCTTATTGAAGTTATCTAGTTCAGTTTCTATTGTTAATTCAATGACTTATTTTACAGGCTTATTATAACTATATCTGTTCACTTAACTTCTCTTTTAATCAACTCTCCACTTCCTTCTTATCACTTTCCTATTTCATCCGACATCCTGCCCAACTAACTTTACTTAACATAAAACACAAAGATGATACTACATCCACAACCCTCACTGATTTGACTCATAACATACTTCAACATCTCTTTCTTCACCAACACAAATCATATCCATACTTTTATTTATACATCTTATTACATCATTTCTCTAGTATACTACGATATTTCTGCTTAAGAAGTATACTTCCACATACTCTCTCATCACAAAGATCATCACCTCTCTAATCATTCTCATATTCTTCCCGCAACCGTACCTACTACTTGTTCGATTTCGCTATCCACTATTTCAAGTGCTCAACACAATACATCTAAACTTGTTCTCAACCGCCACGAATACAAATCCTGAGATCACCGGGTGAGCTACCTCCCATTAAACCGACATCATACCTTCTTTACAGAACACCTCAGATTGCACATTATGTAAACCAAACCTTAGATCTTCTCAACTTAAATGATAACCAATAGTAATTATAGTATTGACACCAAACAAAATCACCATAGCTTTGTACACAAGTCACTCATAAAATCGCAACTCCTCTTCTACTCTTATTTCCTTTACACTCTAACACATCACCAATTTACCCTACACTTTGTCTTTACTGCTACCTTATCTTGCTTTAATCCAATCCTAGCAAATCAAATCAAAATTTCCCTTTCTCAGTAATAATAAATTATATAATTTATATTATAGATTATATATTATATATTATATATATATATTAATAATACAGTATATTATATATATATAATAATATATATTAGTAATATTATATATACATTCTATACTAATATATAATACTTTTAAGGAATGCACAGAAAAGCCTCGAGGTGTATCAGCATTCAGGATACGGATGCATCCAATGAGCAATAACAGAGATGGAGACGAAGAAGCATCCGCAGCAATGCAACCAACAAACAACACAACATCTATTTCAGCTCGAAGCTCAGAAAGGTTCATTTGCAGCTTCGAAGCTCCAAGGTTCCACTGTGTACAGTAACAGAATGACAGCACAACTAGTACAGCAGCGCACAGCTAATCTATAACGATTAACATTACACAAATTCTCAGAGACTAATCCTAGGACGATATCTATCAGGAGCCCACAGCTAGTAGTATCAAGTTTTATTGTGATGACAGAGTAACAACAGAAATGGATGACGGAATACGGAGAGAGCGGTAAGAAATTATAATTCTGCCCAAGTATGTAAGATACTGTACCCCAATTATCGTACTACATTAAAAAGCAGAAAAAAAATATACATCTTAAATGTAAAAAAAATGAAATATACCTTTGAGCATATAAGGGTAGTATAAATTATCTGATATATATTTTGAGTAATATTATTATACTAATGAATACCTATCTTGATGATTAGCTCATACAACTAGATATATATCTATAAACTCTAATTTATTTATACATGGATCTCCCTAGCACAGATACTGTAGTACTATATATATATATAATATAATTGCTTTAGTATCATATACCAGATGTCCCGTCCTCAGTTCTTTATGACTGATTGCTAGCATCTGTGTCATATCTCCCTTATTACATAGTCACTCTGTTCCCCAATGGGGTCATACAGTTACACTGTGTTACGTTTCAATTGAGAATGGGGGCATAGTTTTTTCGTGACTATAATATGATTATTCAGAAGTAGAGTTTCGGGATTTTCGTTATATCTCTAGGAAGACTTATATCGTAAACCAAAACCAGAACTTAGGCGTAACTGTTCTTCTGGGTCCGATTAGTATATCCTTAGAGTATTATTATATCATAAATATATATATAATATATATAATTAGTATATATATATATATATATAGTATATATATTTTATACTAATACGGTTAGGGGTAAGCGTACAATCCAGCCTGCTTAATCTATACGCTATATAAGCGATAAAAGTTATCTAAGTATTAGTATCTCTATATAATATAATTAATATATATATATATATATAATTATGATTCATAATACTATATATACATGAATATATAAATATATATATATATAATAATATATAATATATATATGTATATATATTATATATATATTATATATATATATATAGATATAATACTAATAATATATATATATATTATATACTATATATATTACTAATATATATATTTTATATATATAATATATATAATATATATAATATATATATGCGAGTGTTGTGGTGTGTACCCGATATATATTGTCGGATATGTAAAAGAAAACAATTTTTTTAATCAGATATAGATGATAACAAGGTTACATCAATTTACAATTCGAATACTCCCAAATCTCATATATGATGTAATAAGTTACTTTTGTATTTAATAATCCAAAATTTGTCAATAATAATACATAAATTACAAACATATTTACGCAATCTGTCAATTTTAGATAAAGTTTTCAAGCTTATGTGGAAGTCTTAATAATAGAACAACGGTCGTTAAATCATTCTCGAAGAGATGAAGAGAATAATAGATTAAAAAGATATATGAAAAGATGATAAGATAATAGGATATAAAGATAGATAAATAATAAGTAGATAGATAGATAGTAATATGAAACATGATAGATATATAATAATAGATAGATAATAGATGATAGATAGAAAGATAAGATAATAGATAGTAGAATAGATAGATTATAATAGATAATAAGGGGAGAAATGAAAATAGTAGATAATAGATAAGATAGATTAGATAATAGTAGAAAGATAGATAAGGAAAATGAATATATAGATAGATTAGTTAGGATAGATAATAGACTATAGATAGAGTAATAGCATAATAGATAGATAGATTAGATAGATCGATGTTAGATAATAATAAGAATAATAGATAATAATAATAGAAGATAAAGATAGATAGAATTATAGATAGATAATAGATAATAACGGAAAAGAATGATAGTAGATGATAGAATAGATAGATAGAAGATAATAGCGTCTGATGTCATATAAAAAAACTTAGTAGATAGTGATAGATAATTAATATAGGAATAAGAATAGATAGATAAATTAGATAGATAATAAATAATTAGATAGATAGAAAGTAGATAATAATAAATAGATAGTATATATAGTCTAATATTTACTCTTTATTCTTTTATTTCGCTTAAACATAGTTCATTTAGAAGTAAAATAAAATTAAAAAGTAACAAAACTTTTAAATAATATACATATATAAAATATAACTATATAATATGTTAAACTTTTTAAAATCCCATAGTTCATAGCATTTTTATGTTAGTACAAAATTTTGCATATTATTCCCGCAGGCAAGAATTCCCGTTTAAAATTTTCATTAAATCCATTCATCAATTTGTAAATTTAAAGATTAGAGGAGGATTCTGCATTAACATCTTCGACATTTAACCAATCATGTCCCAATTATCTTTGAACAAATTCTTCTAATCAGTTGGTTAACTCAATTACTAGAACTACCATATAAAAGTCATAAACCCTTTGTAGGCACTCTTCAATACATTAGGCTTTGATCGAATTTTATTCCATAATATTTTGTTTACATCTTTATTCTCGAACCATCGCAATACGTAAACATATTCTCTTTTGTTTTTTCATATTTGCATTATAAAAATAAAATTATAAAATTAAAACATATTGTTTTTGCTTAGTTTCATATTTATCATCCTCCAATTGACGATCATTTACATGCATTAATTTTAGATTTTTTCTTTCATCTGTAAATCCTTTAAATGAGACAGATTTCTTTTTATTAATAATAATTGATATAATTTAGCCCAACTTTCCTTAAGCATAGTTTCAGTAACGTTTGATTTTTTTAAAGCAGTCACCTCTTCAGAATTCAATGCTTAATCCATTGGGAATCAGAATGTGAAGTTGAGTATAATTATTGATTAAAATTCATCATTCGGACGTACAACTTCCGGAACATTTTTATCAGATCTTCTTTCTCATTATTTTCTTATATCATTTTAAAGTACAATAGGAGGAATTAAATTACATATCAGATGCTAGGATATTATCTTTTAATCTTTCATTTTTAAGTATAATTTCTCTCTCATTTTACCATCACAATTAAAATTTGAGTAATTCTCACCAATAATTTCACAACTACTTTGTGTTGGGGTATCTAAAAAAGTGGCACAAACTAGCAAAATTTTTCTTAAACCTTCAACGAACAATTTCAGTCATAAAGTTATGTTAACATAAGGATAGAAAGGAACAACTGACTTTCTTTCTCCATTTTATTTGATCTCTTAATAAACCCAAAAAATTCTGTTTAAACCTTTATATTACGAGTAGACTCATAACAAAGCAAGTGCACGGTAGTAACAATAGTACATTATGATCACATCTAAACTTGTACAAACAAGTAGCTTATTAACTTCCTTAATTTAACTATTCACCTAAACCATATTATAAAAGTCTTGATTATATCAGGAAAAAATTCAAAGCTTAAAAGCTAAAATACAGCACAATTGCTTATCTATAGTTTTATAGAATAATAAAAAAAAAAACAAATAAAAAATAAAAAAATAAAAAATAAAAATAAAAATAAAAGATTAATTAGATAGAAGATAAATGATATGAAATAATATATATGATAGATAGATAGTAATAGATAGCATAGATATGTAGATAAGGGATTTAGATATAAATAGTAAATTATTAGATAGATTTCTTATTAGATATTAGATAGTGATAGATATATAATAATAGATGGATAAATAAATAGAAATAGATAGATATATAATAGATAGATAGATAGAATAATCGAATAGTTAATAGATAATAGATAGTAGATAGTATAGTAGATAGTAGATAGTAGATAGATTAAGATAAATATTATCGATAGTATAAGGAGAAATGAATAGATAGATAGATAGATAAGAGATATGTAGATAGATAAGAGATGGATAAATAGAAATATATAATAGATAGGGGAGAATGACAGATAGATATAGATAGATAATATGAAGATGTAAATAAATCAGATTGATAATAGAATTTAATAATTAATATAATAGACTAGATTAGATAATGTTATCAATAATGAAATGATAGATAATAATAATAGATAGTAAATAGATGATAATAGATATAATAGATAGATAGATAGAAAGATTAGATAGAAGAATAGAGAGATAGTATAATAGGAGGAAATGATACGATAGATGAATAGATAGATAATAAGAGATAGATATAGATAGATAGATAATATCTAGATAGTAAACTATATCAAATAGATAGATTGATAGAAATATAGATAGTAGATAGATAGATATATAGATAGATAGATAGATAAGTAATAAATAAATAGATATTATATAAGAAAATGAATAGAATAGATAGATAGATATATAAAGATAGATAATTAGATAGAAGATAGATAGATAGATAGATTAATAGATAGAATAATAGAAAATATATCGATAATAAAGGAGAAATTGAATGTATATGCAGATGAGTAGATATATGAAGATAGAGATAGATAGATAGATATAGGATAGATAGATAGATAATAGAATAGAAATAGAATAGATAGATAGATACATAGATAGATAGATATGATAATAATAGATAGATATGATACATAGATAAAGTAGCTAAGTCAAAATAATATATAGATAAATAGATAGATAGATAATAACACATAGATTCCTTAAAACTAATGAATAGTAATACATTTATAGATAATAATAAATAGATAAGAGAAATAATATATATATAGAAATAGAATATATATATAATAATAGTATAGATAATAATAATAGATAAGCAATAATAATAAGATAATAGTAGATAGATAGATAGATTAGATAGATAGTTAGATAATAATAGATATATATATAGATAGATAATATAAATATATCTATAGATAAGGAGAAGATGATAGAGTATAATAGATAGATAGAATTAAATATTCTTTGCTTCTCTGTATTATGGAAATAAATAATAGATAATAAAGATAATAGATATATAGATAGATATATAGATAATATAATAGATATATAGTAAATATATCGATAATAATGAGAACACATAGATAAAGATAGATAGATATTATGATAGATAGATAGATAGATAGATAAGGAGAAAGAGAGAGAAGTAGATAGATAGATAAATAGTAGATAATAATATAGATAATGATAGTAGTTATGATAATATATCGATAGTTAAGAAATGGAATAAATAGATAGATATAGTAGATAGATAGTAGAGTAATAGAGTTTAGCCCAATCTAGATCAACAATAACTGATAAAATGAGCTAAGAATTAAAAACAATATATTTTAAAGAGATAAAACTAAAAATAAACAAATGCTTATCAATATCACGGAGAGCAAATTATACTATATATATATATAAATATTATATATATATTTATAATAGATATATCTATATATATATATATATATTAACTATATTATAATATAATATATAATATATATATATAATGATCTATATAATATATATATTATATATATTATAATTATATTTATATATATAATATATAATATATATATATATATAATTATATATAATATATATATATATATAATTAATAATTCAATATATATATATATATATAATTATAATATAATAATATAATATTTAGATATATATATATATATATAATATAATATATCATATATATTATATATAATATTTATAAATAATTATTTATACTACTAATAATTATATATAATACGTGTAAATAATTATATTAAATATTTAATTATTATATATATATATTAATATATATATATATATATATATAATATATATATATATAATAATATAATTATATATATATAATAACTAATAATAACTAAAGAAGTTACCGCATGATATCTCGAAAATAACGATATGTACAGATAATAATGATAATCATATATAGAATAGGCGTATGAAATTTGTATGGAAATGAAAAAAAAAAATATTTTATATATTTTTTTTATATCTCAAAAATACTATAGGTAGAAGAAAATATAACATGTATGCTCAAGAAAATTTTTTTAGGGGGCTCACCACGTGGGACAGCAGGAGATTTCATACGTAGGAGGGCGAGGAACCCCGGATCACCCAAATACCAAGAGCTGGGTTTCCGGAGACCATCACGAAGGGGGGAAATGTCCACCCGTCGTCCCAGGAGGACAGAAGACCGATCACTTGGCATCTTTGTCGTTTACCTGGTATTCTTTAGTTAAAAAACAAATAATCTTTTTCATACATATATACGCGATTCTAATATTTATTAGCTTATAAGTACCTATGTAGTTTGATATAAAAAATTAAAAAAAAAAATCATTCCATACAATTTCATACGCTGATTCATAAACATATCAGTTTTTATTACCTATTTAGTTTTTGAGATATATGGGTACTTTCTTGTTTCCCATATATATTATTATATCTTATATATAAATATAATTATTAGTTTATTATATTATATATAATAATAGATATATATATCTATAATATATATATACGAATATATAATATATATAGTGTGAGTGTGCGTGTTGCGTGGTGTGTGTGTGAGCGAGGACAAAATGTGGCAAGAAAAATTGTGCATGCGTAAGTGAGAGTATGTGTGTGTTTGGAGGGGGTGCTGCTGTGTGTGTGTGGTGTGTTGTGGGTGTGACATGTTAGAGAGAGAGACGGAGGAGAGAGAGAGAGAGAGAGATATGAAAAGAGGGGGAACGAAATGAAAATTTCTATATATGTGTGTCAGAAGGAGTTTGTTAATGTATTCAGGAAATTGTTGTAGGCTTGTGCGTTAAGAAGGATAGAGAGACGAGAGATAGAGAGAGAGAGAGAGGAGAGAATGAGAGAGAAGAGAGTATGTAAAAATTGTGAGTATAACAAAATAGAGAGAATGTGGAGTGAGATATATATATATAAGTATGGTTGGATAAAAGGGAGAAAGAGGAGAAAAGAGAAGGAGAGAGAGGACTGAGAGAGAGATAGATGAGAGCATGTGTGATAGCGCGATGAGAGTGTATGCGTTTTTAACAGTTAGTAATATGACACTATTTTATCCGCAAAGTTTCTCAAGTTTCTTGTTTCTATTTCTTTTAGGTAGCAACACAGTTCAATTACACTCATTTTATCCCTACTTATACTATACAATAGTCTACAACAATTAACTCTAATAATATAATATAATATATAATATTATATTATATATATATATAATATAATAAAGTATATATTTATATATATAATTATATCTTATATATATATATATTATATTACATGATAATTACGACTACCTGATCTCTAAATATAATTAAAACAGGACTTACAAAATCTTTACAACGCATTACCCTCCCTAAAACTTATTTCTGTTTACACCAACTCTTCCAAGTTCCCTTCTACCATAAATTCCCTGCTTGTCCTGATTTCGTCCTTCGGTTAAAATTATCATGTGAGACTGTCAACACCTACGTTTTGGCAGACCAACGCCAAACACGCAGATGCGACGGAGCAGAGGCTGCTCTGCTAGAACGGGTTCACTTTTTCACAACCTACGAATTGGTAGTTAGAATCCATGTGACCACAATAAAAAGTCAACCCTATAAGTTAAAAAATATGCACTATAGCAAGCTCATAGCCAACCAATTTCTTGAGTTAAAATCGTGAACATTCCGATTGCAGTTTTAAACCTTTCGACCAACGGATAGGGTTCTAGCATACGCAAGTGCAAAACGTAAAACCAGGAGTGAGGGAATTTGACACATTGCGTAGGAGTAATGTTGAAGTTAAGAGATATTTTAATTTTTGGCAAGTTTAAGAAGAGTATTTTGTTGAAAAAGTGCGTCCGGAGCAGGGAGGACACTGCCCGAAACGCACTGAGAATGGGAGCGGCACATGGAGTCAGTAGTGAGGAAACGTCGCCCTGGGGCTGTTGCGGTTGCCGCCGTTGCGGGTTGTTATGGGTGATGTGAATAAAGAGAACAGTAAAAGGGTATAGGAATTCACGAACAAGTTATGGTTGCCAGTACTATATATTTAACATTACCTCCAAGAGGGACTCAAACAATAGAGTATCATCTTGCACAAAGATAGAAAAGAATTAATTATAATAGATATGAAATAAAAAAAGAGAAGATAGACATAGAAGAGGATATAATATAGAATAAGTATATAAGAGTAATATATAGAAGATGTAGAAGATAGTATAAGAGAGAGAGAAGAAATAGAGATCAGAGAGAAGATAGTTATTAGAAGTGTTAGAAGACGAATAAATATAGAGATAGGATAGAGATATATAGATTAGAAGAGAGAGGGATATAGCAGCGGAGGCGTTCGCCGTATAATTAGGCGGGAGAAAGGAAAATGAGGGAAGTGGGAGTAGTGGCGGCGCGGATTCGAACAAAATTGGACAAACCGTGCGGCCAGATGCGTTGGGGGGGGGTTGGGAGGACAGGCAAAGGGAAAAATAAGATGATTATGAAAATAGATGACAGGAAGGTGAGGGACGATGTAGGAATTGAGGGACGATACGGGATGACATGAAGTTGGAAACGCTGAAGAGTTCGGGAAAGAGAGTGGCGAGTATGAAACCGGAAGGAGGATGCGGTGACTCTTGATTGCGGGTGAGGAAAAAAAAAAAATAACTTGGAACGGGGAAGACAAAGAAGTCAAGAAAGAGCAGTGCCGGCGTAAAAGCTACTGAAGAGCGACTAAAGATAAAGAGAAGTATAGACGATGAGAGAGGAAGAGATTAGTAAGGAAGATAATAGGAGAGAAAGAGAAGAATAGAATAAGAAAGGAAGTAGTATGGAAGTGGATGTGCTTTGCTGTGCGGCGGTTCTGGCGTGTCGGCTGCTGGGATTAGATAGGATCGGGTAGGAGAGGATGTATGTTAGTATTAGTTATCAGTAGAGGAGGAGGAGTATAGATGAATATAGAGTGGAGATGGCGAATATGAGTATATAGTTATAGAGCTAGTGTAGGATGAGGTGGGGACGAGGCGGGAAAAACGCAGTAAGAGACATAAGGTTGATGACAAAGAGTGAGATGAAAAGACACAATGAGATGTCATAATTAGAGAGGGACGGAACACAGAAATGGCCCGACGCACCGCACCGCACCACAATAGCACCGCAGCGCCGGCCTCACCGCACGCACGAACACGAGCACACGCAACCACCAGGACGCGCGTGAGCGCACGCCCTTACCCCGCTAATGCAAGGGCACCGCATGCTGGACGGGGCAGGCGCAAAATAACTGTGTGATAGGGGAAAAGAAAGATAGGAGAACAGCCGGGTAGGATGAATAGAGAGGATATAGGAGAGAAGAGATAGAGAGAGGAGAGAGAGAGAGAAGGATGAAGAGAAGAGAGAGAGAGAAGAAGAGTAGTTAAGATATAAAGTGAAAAGTAGAAAGAGAGATGGAGATAGATATAATAGAAGGATAGATAGAGAGAGAGAGAGAGAAAGGGGAGAAGAGAGCTAGGATAGAGAGGATCGAGATGAGAGAGAAAGGAGGAGGGGCCGCAACTATCGTGAGGGCAGGAAAAAAGTGTGATTGGCGCAGTTCATATGATGACGTGAGCGACGAGAGTTGTCGACGCGCTGATTCTTGTATCGATCGCATCAGCTCTGTACTACTGAGCTGTTGAATTAGTGCTCAGTTGCTATGTGCCGACATGAGCAGCGTCCGGCTCAACCGGGGAGGCGGAAACTAGGACGCGGGCAGCGTGGGCGTGTCCATAGGGGGGTAGCAATAGAGAGGAAGAGATGAAGGAGGAGAGATAGAAGAAAAAAAAAGGGGAAAGTGAAAGAGAAAGATAGAGAGAAAGAGAGAGATGATAGATCGGGGGGCGGCAATATAAGGAATTACCCCGAGGGGATAGAAAACGCCTAGGTACGGAGCGGGGGCGGGATACGATTCTTGTCGTCCTCTCTCAGGTAGCGGGCCTCACACACTTAGAATTATGGTCCCCCTACGGCCTCGTCTCGGTCGGAAAAACTTTTTGAATTGATGTGGATCTGACAGTATCTTCAAAATAGCATGATTGACTCGGTAGTTATGAAAATGTTAGAGCGAGAGTGTGGGTAGGACCTTATATAGGAGTATATAGAACGGTCAATTTAACAGTATGGAAGGGGTATAGTACTCTAGTGGTACGGTAAGTGGGGGGTAAATTTCTACGCCCGCTCATCGTATAAATTCCTAAACGAAACTCGTAGTCATATAGAAATATGTAGTAGTGGTAGGTAACGATGAATGCGAAGCTGAGACTGGGTATAAGTTCAGGTATAGTATTAAGTTTAGGGATATCATTCTGGCTTTAAACAGCTAATTTAATAGTATGCCTTTAGTAATTAGGAATGCAGGGGTTCGGGTTGGATGGCAGGATTACTTTGACGGACGTCTTAAAAGCATATAATATAAATATAAATCTTTGGTAACCAAAAGCTTTCGACAGAATCATGGCCCTCTTTCAGTTGTTTCTTATGTAAGACTACAATATAAATTAAATTAATTAAAATTATTGAAATCATTGTATTTTGTTAAAGATTTGAAAAAGGTGAAGTTATATTTAAAGTGTTGACCAATGCGTGTTGAAGCTCGCATATAAGCTCTTGGTAGAGTTGAAATTTACTCATCAGTGAAATGTTTAAGTATTAGCATATAATAGATTTCTAGATAGAAGTTGTTGCATAGACGGATTAAGAGTTGCTGCAGATGAAGATGGAATGGGTGTCGATTGTGCGTTGGTATATGCAGGGAAGGTCAGCGTGCTAATGCGGTAGTTGTTGATATGAATTGATAGTGACTGGATCTGATGAATGGGAGTCGGCGAGTGTACGCATGGAGGCGGAGTAATATTGAATGGTGATGTGCAGAGGTTCTGGATAAGGAGTAATTGCTGTTAGTATTGTTGTTATTTCATAGCTCGGTGTTCGCTGGTGGAGAGAATGGTGTAGGTGAGAGTGTCATGTGTATTGTTTATAGTCGTCTGTTGTTTTACGTTTAGACTGGATCTTGTTAGAGAACATTAGTTGAAGATTTTGGCCTTTAGGCTTTAATAATGACTATTCAATTAAGATTTATCCTTTTTCTGCGTTTACTCTGTCTGGCTGTGTGGAAGAGGCACTTTGAATTCAGGGATTCTCAACACACGTTTTAAGTGATGTCTCGAGTCAGAATATGGGTTGGAAGAAGAATTCTCGCTGTTAGATTGTTCAGGAAGGATCTGGCTCTTCATTATTGCTTGCTCACTCCATCCGCGCGCTCCGCGGAGAAGAAGTGTGATTTCATGTCTCTCTTTACATCATCTT
>JABUQX010043593.1:5000-36620 GCA_015478945.1 Trachelipus rathkii | reverse complement strand
GGAAAAAAGAGATTTTAGTGTCACAAAGATGAGAGTAGAATTTTTGATTGTATTGACTTAAAAAAATCCTGTCTTTCCAAATCTACTTCGTCCAGCATCATGATTGGAAATCAAATTGTTATATTTGAGCAAGTGACACAGTTTAATGTCCACATCCAGTTCCATCAATCTCCTGTTCCCAATCTCAAGATTTGACTTTCTCTGCATCTACACCACAACTTCTCAAGAAGAAGTTGATAAGTAACTATATTGTTCTGGCAAGTATTGATGGAAAAATTTTAGGATCACTACACAAGTAGCTATTTTTTTTTAGCGCTAATATTCATATTAGTTAGGGGCTATAATGACATCCTTGAATTTTAGCATTGACTAGGCTTACTACTAATCAAACATAATATAGTGGTTAAGTGTTTGCATATGAATTATTTTAAAATATTTTCAAATTTGTTGAAAAAAAAAAGGCAAGAGACAAAAAATTTATTATGAAAAAACTGAAAGTTAGTATATTTTTTTGTTGTGGTGTGTGTTTGTACTGTTTTACTTCTTGAAAATTATTTTTATATATATTTCTATATTTAGTATATAATATTAGTATTATATATAATTACTATATATATTATTATAGGTATATAATATATAGATATATATATAGGTTTATATATTTATATATATATGAATATATATATATATATATATAATATATATATATACTTATATATATATATATAATATATATTAATATAATTGACATTTCTGTTATATTTTTTTTAGTGACAATATCAGATATATCAGTGCAAATCTTGAATATTAAGTACTTTCTGGATAATGAAGTTTATATATATTATTGCATTGAATGATAGATTTTTTTAAAATATCTCCTGCAATTGTTAAAATACAGTTATATCTCAAAAACCTGCTGTTGTGGTGGTGTCATTTTGGTGGAGGAGTAACCCAGTGTAACCTGTGATTTTATGTAGCTAAGCTTGGGATAACTGATTCATGAGATAGATAGATTGTTTGCAATGTAGCAATTTGAATAAAGAAAAAAATTATTGATGAGGATAGTAATGCATTGAAATAAGGGATTTTCTTGGAGAGAGGAATATTTTTTTAAAAAATTAAAGAGGTTTTGCTAGTTGAAAAATGAGGAAAAAGAAACCTAACAGAAAGATTTACAAATTTGGACATCAAGAGAGTAATCGATATGCTTACTATTTATGGATGGTTAGTGAAAAAGAAATATAGAGAGGCACAGAAGATATTAGCTTACTTCTATACTTTGACAATAGACTGACGGCTTATCACTGGCACGTTGGGAAGAGAAAGATTTTGAAATACTTAAAAGAAATGAAAAGATTGCCAAAGTTGTCGTATGCAAGATCATCACAGGGAATTAAATATTAGGCATTTGTTGAACAGTTCTGATTTTCTTATACCCTAGCTCTGATGGGTTTCGTCCCTATGTGTGTGTGCCTGGCCTTTTTCCTAATAGAGTTTACAAAAAAAAAAAAAAAAAAATTAGTTTTTAGAAGTACACCAATGTCTTGATCCCATTTTTTTATTGCCACTCCAAGATTGTGCTATTTAAGAATGTGGATACAAGATCTAAGTATAATCCCCAATACATAATGGCTATTCTATTGGGGCTTATTATAAAATGTTTAATTTGAAAATTATATAATCTCCAAATCAATATATATCACTAGATGCAATAGTAGCTAATATAGATAATATATAATAACTATATAAAATCTGAATTACTGATAACTTATTAAGGGTAAGTCAAACTTGTATAATCATAACTAATATCTTATCTCATTGATAATTTCATAATTTTCTTTAATTTAGTCTCTTTTAAAAGATTGACAAGCTTGTTTCGTTAACCGATCCCTTTTGCCGCTTGAATCCGAGGCCGTGGACAATGTGTATCGAAGTAAATAAGTTATAAAATGTTAACATATATTTAATTACTTTTTACTTAACATAGAGTCACCTATTATGTCATGAAAAAGTTCAAAAACACAACATAACCAAAAGCAATACCATTTACTATGTTTCACTAATGGAGCAATGACATTCAGTTCACAAGTTTGCCTAAATGCAGATAAATTAAAGGACCCCAATCTATTATTTTGCACCAAATAATTCCAAAGTTTGAAAAGAATCTTTTTATATAAATAATAAGACATTCTTACTATTAAATTTGTGTTTTTACTTAGAAAATGAAAATACTGCAAAGAGATTGTGATAGTTATAGTTTATAATTTTTATTGTTCGAAAACCACAACACAAAGCTGCTTGAACTATGATTTATTCTAAAGTGGGAGAGCGCTTTCTCTGATATATATAATATTATATAAATGTTTCTATTATCTATTTAACTATTGATTTATATTTATTTATACATACAATATATTCATGGTTTATAGAAACTATTGCCATTATATTTTTAAAAGCAATATAATACGTATAATATATATTAGTAAATATTATATAAAATAGTATAGGTAAAATAATAAATAATAGTTAGTATTTTCTTTCGATTTCTTTTAAGTCATTTTGAATATATTTCTATAGTTTATGTTATGATTGAGATTGGATCTGTATCCTGGTACATACCATACATTAAGACTATTGCTGTAACATCCAACCCAACAACACAAAAGAAGTAAATAAAATCTATTTCGTACTTTCTCCGCTTGCATGAATGGGATTATATCCCACTTAAATATTGCATTTTTTCTATATGATATATATATATACCATCACGTTTATATTGAAAAATAGTTATATATAGAGTTATTATAAAGAACAGTTTCCCAAAATTCAAATTCTCTATCAGAGGTAAAGACTTTAAAACCTGATATATATATATATATATATATGATCTTTTACGTTTTCATTATATCCTATTGTATGAGAGAATAATAAAATCCATGACAGTAGTATATATACCCATATAGTTATTTTATATATAGTACAAATATATATATATAATATATATAGTAATATATATAGTATAATAACTATAAATAAGAATCTATATGATTAATAACTAATTCTTTCAACTAGTCGCTACAAATTCATATATAATAGGTGCAAACGTTACATATAATACTAATGTAATAAACCGTAGTCAATTAAATATATATATACCAGGTAAGTAATATAAAAAAGTATAATTAACCACCGTTTAATATTAGAAATAATCATCATATTCGTATTACGATAAATATATATATATATATAATATATATATAATAATTACAATAGACTATAAAAAAATTTTAAACTTACTCTTTTATTTTTTATTTTGATTTTATAGCAAATTATATTAATTGGATAAAACCGTATTACATATCGTAGTGATTGATCTAAGCTAGATACCCAAACTCGAAAACTAATATATGAGAAAGTTAAAATAGAGCAGTCGAATATTACGATATCTAAAAAGTAAAATCATTATCTTTTTCCATACCCTTAATAATGACTCAAAATGCAAAAAGCTCAAGAACTTTTATTAAAATCAGCCAAATAAAATTGCAGTTATTATATTAATTATATAAATTAAAAATAGTTGAAATATTAAATTTTAAAATTTGAAGACTGTTATATATATATATATATATATATCGATCGTAAAACTAATTATTAACATATTATAAATAAAAACAATACTTATAAATATATCGTGACATAATATAAGCACATAAAACCAATATAGCTATTCTTACTGTACCCCCATTACTTATACTTACCTCTTATTACTCTATATCAGGTTAGCAATGACAGCGACGTGTTCATACTGCATTGCCAGTTGGATTAGGAATCTGTAAATTACAATTTGCTGCACAAAAAGCGAGCATTCTCTAACGAGGCCAGAGACCAGGCGTTCCGGAGGACTGCGTCAAGGTAAGGGGCGCTTGAAAAATTACACTTGGTAGCAAACATAGTGACTAAAAAGTTATTGTTTTATACTTATTAAACGCTATATTAATGACATTACCTAGTAGAATTACTCAGCCTTAAATAGTTAACATATAATAATAATGATTTATATAATACGATACGGTGCTTGTCGCTGATGTAAATATAGTACCCTATGCTTATATCATAATTGGTACACTATGAGTATAGCAAATAACAAATTGGTCTTATATACTCTTTAACTATTTTACATGTATATATATATTTTATATACTAACTAGGTAATAGGTAATTTATAGTTTTTATTATTTTAATAATAATATAAAAACCTATATATAATGTTTAATATAAAATCTACCAATAGTAATAATAATAATAATCGAATTTATAAATTTTATATATAAATAGTATAATTTATATATATATTAACCAATATAAACTTATTAACAAGAAGCCCAAATAATTAATATATATATATATATATAACGAAAAACTTCCTTTAACTGCAAAACGTCCTTATTTATTTGAAGGGAATAAATTTGAATTTTAATTTTGTCTAACAGCCCGCCGTCGAACTTTATGGATTATTGATTTCATAAAAAAGCTATATAATAGTGGTGTTATATATTTGATGGTCTTATTGAAAAAAAAATAAGTGCATAAAAATTTGCCCAAACCAAAGCCCTGACCAGTAGGAACTACCAGGAGAAGTTTTTTTCAAAAGTAAAATAAACGAACGTATTAAACGAATGGCAGGTTTGAAAACAAAAAATTCTCACTTTCCAGCTATACCCGAATGTTTTAAAAAAAAGAAATCCCCTCTCCCTACATTTAGTGAGTAAAATTAAAAATTCAAAAGAGGTCACAACACCTTGCAAATTTTGCACTCTTCTATTCCGGAAAGATAAAAATTTAACACACCATGAGATATATGGTAAACCATTTGTTATTTATTATTATTCATTTTAAAACGGATGAATTTTTGAAAAGTATTTTCGTTATCATTGATTAGAATAGTGATAGAAAGATATAGTTAAGAAGATTAGAGGAGGAAGAGAAGGAGAGAGATGGTTTATTATGGTGTTTAAGGGATGGTGGAGGAGGTTGTGGGGTGTGTGTGGTAGTCATTCTTCAAAAAAAAATTTTGATGGCTGAATAATTCAACATTGCACTGACTCGACTGATGGAGTAATAGGAAAGAGTAGATTATGATGAGAATTAAATAAAGATAGAAGTTTTCAGGTCTCATCATCATCCTCTCTGCAGATATCCAAAGAGGAATGTCGGGGGCCCGGAGGGCTAGAGATGCTGAGAGCGAAATAAACCGAGAGAGAGAAGAGACGAGGAGGGAGCAGAAAAAGACGAAGGAGAAGGAGAGAAGAGAGAGAAGAATAGGATAGGAGAGAGAGAGAGAGAGAGAAGAAGAATATGTTTAGTTAGAAGCGAGGCGCACACGAAAGAGAAGAGAAAAGGAAGCCATCGACTAGAGAGTAGACGAGACGGAGAGATGAACGACGCACATGATGAGTGAGAGAGAGAAGAATTGGAGATCCGAATGATTAAATAGAGAGAGAGATGAGAGAGAGAGGAGAAAGATGAAGACTTTACGAGCGAGAGAGAGAGAGAGAGGAGAGAAGAAGAGAAGGAAGTCAAATAAAAGAGAAACTCAAATCCGAGGAGAGGAAGATTAAATTTGCAATGAAAATCGATTGAGATAAGAAGAGTGAGAAGAGAGAGAGATGCGGAAACACAGCAGCTCGAACTGAGATGAGAGCCAAATCGGTAGCAGAGTCGAAGAGAGAGTGTAATGAAGAGAGGAGGATACTAAAGATGAACGAGCGAGAGCATTAGAGAGGGGCGAAAAGGAGAGAGAGAGGAGACCCACCAACGGGAGAGACAAGAGTAGAGCCATCGAATTCAAACAAAAAGAAAAGCAAGAACAATGCAGAGGACGATAGAGAGGAATAGAAACCGAGAGAGAGAACGAGAGAGAGTGATAAGATGGAAGATATGAAAGTAGAGCAAAGACACTGAGTTGAGATGAGTAGGACTCGGCAAGAGAGAGAACAGTGAAGGCGCAAAGAAACTGACACTGAAATGAGAGTCGCTCTCCTGATAAAGGCGAGGGTATACTGAGAGAGTTATGACAATGGAACGATCAATGAAACCGAAGCACGATGATTTCTTGCAGTAAGAGGTCAGAGTATGCCACAAAGAGACCGATCCCCGAGGATGGAGAAGAATGTAGACGCGGATCGAAGGGCCAACCCGACTATGACGAGACCCGAAACGTGAAGAGTTATAGAGAGATATGAGAGAAGAGAGATGAGATGAGAGAGAGACCGGAGCTTAACCAAAACCCAACTATCAGAGATGACAGAGACCCCTGTAGAGAGTACCAGACAGAGAGAGTGAGCCCACCCAGAACGAAGAATAGATATGCACCGAGTATGCCACGCACCGAATGAAATCGAGGATGATGAGACGAAGATGAATTTCTAGAGCAGTAGAAAGATAGAGAAGGAGAGATTCAAAAATTCTTTTTTTTTTCCAAATATTCGTACGTATTCCTTCTACATTGTCTTCGAGTCTGCCCCAATGAGCCGAAAAAGTTCTCTGTCCACTCGGCGAAATTTGCTTTATTTTTTCGCTCAAACAAGCAAGGTAAATCGCTTGGCTTTTTCTAATTATCTTTTATCATTGAGGATATCATGAATTTCCCCCTAAGCCAATGTCTATCCCGTTTTACGTCCCACCGCTTTCCATTTACTTACTTAGTAAACATGAGACAGATAGAAAGGAATATATATTTTCACAATGAATTTAATTATTATAATTGTTACTTACTAAAGTAAAAAGCATGTTTCTTTAAAAATTTATTTATGCTACCACAGTCAGTATTATTTTTGTACCACTCTTGATCAGTACATTTTCAGTCCATATTTATATTTACTTTACAAATAAAGTTAAATCTATTTCTATTAAAAAAAGACTAAAAAATATTGTTGGGTAGGAGCTACCTACCTGGCATACCCTATAGTGTATACGCCCCTGATATATATATATATATATATATATATATATTATATATATATATATATATACTATTAATATACATAAAGTATTATAGGAAATTAAACATATTCTATGAATTATTTTATACTCATTTCTTACTGATTTCCTTTCTAAATTTATAATATATAAGTATTAATATATATATAAACCCCATAACATTTTACCAATTTTGTCAGTTTTTTTTTTTAACTTTTTTAATAAAACCCAGATGGATTGGGAAATTTAAAAAAAAAAAAAAAAAAAAAATTATATTAACTTACCTTTAATATACTTAATCTAAACATTTATAAAACTAGTTAAAATAACTTTTTTTAAACACCTCTGAAAAAATTCAACTTTAAAACTCTGAAAAATTCTGACATCTAATATTCAGGATGAATTTAGATAATAATAATAATAATAATAATAATAATAATAATAATAATAATAATAATAATTGCATTTCTTGAAAAACTTCTCAAGCTTAATAGTGATTTCATTTAGGCCATAAAAGGCTAGTTGCAAAAATAAAGTTAAAGGCACACAATTTTATCGTTTTACACTACCTATCCATTCAATAAGGTGTTTTTAGTCATTGTTACTATTACGTAATTTTGTCTGAAATGAAGAACCTTGCAAAGGATGCTTATCATTAAGTATTTTCTCTTTTGCTGTCATTTGTAACTGGAAAATTTTAATTACAATTCTTGTCTTTCTCATTAATAACTTTTAAATTTTAGGGTGGAAGAGCTGCAAATAGACAAATGTCCTTTCAAATTTGATATTCTGGTTGATGACTTTATATCCAAGACAGTAAAACAATTAATGTTGGCCTCACAATTTTTCACATTCATTGTCAAAAAATTAAAAATGATGCTTGTTCTTTTTATCTGTAGCTTCTTGTAAAATATCCTAAAAAAAACTAAGTTTAGTTGAAGCTCTTTTATTAGTTTAAAAAAAAAAAAAAAAAAAAAGAAATTAATTCAAAATATTAATTTAAAATTAAAACTTTTCTGAAAACAAGAGTGTCATTTGCATTTGTCTGTCTGAAATGGAATTAATAAAATTTAAAATGATATTGGGGTCAAAATTGTTGATGTATAACCAAATTTGACTTGACTCCAACAGCATTGAAATTGCTTCTAAATCTAACTTTTGATTCCACAGCCTTAGTAAATGGCAATTTTTTATTTTTTTATTTTTCTTTTTTAAATCTTTGTAGAAAAAAAAATACTAATAAAATAAATAAAATACATTCAAACTTTATCAGCATGCTTTAAATTAAAAAGGTAACCATAAAGAAATATTTAACCTATCTTTCAGAATATTTTTAATACTCACTATATTGGAATGATTTTTCTTCAAAAGGTCTCGATATTGATCAATGAATTTTATGAGCATTTTCTTCTTATTATCTCGTGTTTCTGACTGAACTTTATCCAACATCTTGCATACTTGCTGCCATGGAATAACTGATGCTACAGACTTTCTTTGTAAATTTGGGCTAGTCATTATATTGTTTTTAACTATCAAATTACCTATGAAAATTAGACAGTTTTTTAATGGCAAAACAGCAAAGAATTTGGACATTAACAAACTATTAATTAAAAATTTATAAGCTGAAAAGATAATAAAACTGCATAATAACACTATGTCTAAAGTTAAATATTTAGATATCAGGTGTAAATATGACATATGAAAGAGCAAATTTTAATAACTATAGGATGATTAATACTATTGAAAATATTAAATGAAGTTTTTTTTTTTTAAATTTAAAGAGAATTTCCGATTGACTCGATTCTATAATAAGCTTGCTTACTTATATGATAACTCTGATGTTTCAATAAATGAAAAGTATAGATGTTTTAAAATATTCAAGGGTAGTAATAGGATTTAGGATTTAGATTAGTAATTAGGATTAGTAATAGGATTTAGAAAATTATAGGAAAAATAGAAACAAACTTAATGAGTTAATAAAAAAGGTAAAGAGAGAGGCAGAAATTAATTTAGCAAGGAATAGTAATAAGAACCTGAAGAAGTTTTTTAGCTTTTATAAATTTAAAATTAAGAATAGGACAATTGGTCCAATTGAAATTGATGAAAATTTAGTGAGTTCAGATAAGGAGTTGGTCAACATTTTCAATGCTTATTTTGCTTCAGTGTTTACTGAGGAAAGATTAGATAATAGTTTGGAGACTAATAGTTCTTGTATGCATGTAACAAATAGACTTACAGAATTTGAATTTGACGTAAAAGATATTAAACGTTTATTAGATCGTATTGATCCATGTAAAGCTGCAGGCCTTGATGGTATATATGGTAGAATTCTGAAAGAGGGTAGTACCAGCATTGCAAAGGAACTGTATTTGATTTTTAAGAGATCTATAACATTTGGTGAGGTACCAGATGACTGGAAAACAGCACATGTTGTGCCTATTTATAAGAAAGGTAGTAAGGAAGATTTGGGAAATTATAGGCCAGTTAGCTTAACATCTCTGGTTGTAAAGGTTCTGGAAAAGTTAATGAAAGGTCATATAGAGAAAAATTTAGAAGATAACAAGGTATTGTATGACTCCCAGCACGGTTTCAGAAAGGGTAGGTCATGTCAGACAAACAAGGCCCATGTGACTTCTTACTGACTCTATATTCCTAATGTCCTAATGTCTAGCACTACCACAATTAATTCTTAACCCTATAAATATTATTGTTCTTTCTGCTTTTAACATGTTCTAACATCCAACGTACAACACTGTCTAAAATATTTCAAAGTACATGCAAAGGAACATGTTTTGAAATTTTTTATCTACCCTCAAAAATATTTTAAGGATGAAATGTTCTTTGTCTGATAAAAATTTATACTGCTAACTTTTATATTCGATTGTACTGAACTATAGTGTAAATATTTAAACTGGGTTGAGAAAGCAATTTGTTATTTGAAGCAGTGTTCTGTTAGTGGAAATATTTTAATGTTACGGATAGGCTAAAGCAGTTTTCGTTTTTGCATTTGTGCTTACGAAACGTAAGAAATGCTCGAGTTTGCGTTCGTTTTTGTCAAATTTAGCACAAATTTAGAAAAATGCTCACCAAACGTAAAGAATTTTCTCAATTCTGTAAGGTTGCTATTTCCCGTGCTTGCTGAATTTAACAAGTGCTTGTGGAAAAATGTAAACAAACAAGATGGCGGCGTGGTGGGTCCGTTTGGTTTGATGAATGTTTCATTCAATAAAATTAGCTTTAAATTTAATATCTTTCAAATCGATAAACTCCATCACAAGAGTTGATCAATTATTTGTAGTATAAACCATTTGTTATTTTTTTATTTATATTTATTCCAAAACCTCATGGTCCATTACAACAGCTGATTCAAATGTTTTTAAACAAACATTTGTTTATGCCCGAAATTCGTGCTAAAACTGGGTGAGGATTTCTTATCGAGCGTAAGCACAAATGACAAAAACGATAACGGCTTAAGCAGGACCGAATTGATATCATAGTATAAATTTATTTACATGTAGTACTCACTCCGGTCAGATAGATACATAGTAGAAATATTCCTAGTAATTCAAACCAATGTTATAATTTTCGGCCCATCTTGTGTGTGTGTGCTTTGTACTGTTCCCGGCAAAATTTCCCGCCAAAAAATTAAAAACATATTTAAATGGCTTTGTATTTAGGAAATTTATTTTAACAGTCTTAGATATTTTTAGTATTTATCGTGGTAAAAATTTTTTTCAGCATAATGGCTAATATTTTTTTTTTAAAATTGTTAATTTACTTTCTGTTGAATTTGGCATTAATTAGGGCAACCCAATGAAATTTTGTTTTGACATTTTCAGTTACATTATTAACCAATCAAAACGCTTCTTGCCAATGATGACATAGTGACGTAAGCTGAAAGAAAGCCTTTTTTGTGAAGGTAGGGACACCCGATAGTAAAAAAAACTACTAGTTTTAAATGGATTATATAGTGATATATATATATATATATATGTATATATATATATATATATATATATATATATATATATATATATATATATATATATATATATATATATATATATATATATATATATATATATATATATATATATATATATATATATATATATATATATATATATATATATATATCATTATATATATAGTATATATATATATATATATATATATATATATATATATATAAATATATATATATATATATATATATATATATATATATATATATATATATATATATAGTTATAAGACATATATATATATATATATATATATATATATAATATATATATATATATATATATATATATATATATATATATATATATATATATATATATATATATATATATAGATAGATAGATAGATAGAAAGATAGATATATATATATATATATATATATAATATATATATATAGAGAAGAAGAAGAAGATATATATATATATATATATAAAATATATATATATATATATGTATATAGTATGATATATATATATATATATATATATATATATATATATATATATAGATAGATAGATAGATAGATAGATAGAGAGAGAGAGAGAGAGAGAGAGAGAGAGAGAGAGAGAGAGAGAGAGAGAGAGAGAGAGAGAGAGAGAGAGAGAGAGAGAGAGAGAGAGAGATGTGTGGTGTGAAGGAAGTGGTAAATGAGAGAATAAATGAAAGTGAGTTGAGATGGTTTGGTCATGTGGAAAGGATGAATGATAGTCGGTTGGTTAAGTGGATGTATAGTGGTGACTGGTGAGTGTGCTGGGAATCGACTGGCTGTGGGATCGAAGAAAAAGTGGATTGAGTCAGTAAAGGAATGTTGTTGAGTGATATATATATATATATATATATATATATATATATATATATATATATATATATATATATATATAGTATATATATATATATATATATATATATATATATATATATATATATATATATATATATATATATATATATATATATATATATATATATTATACTGTTGGAGGAACCTGTACACGACTCCTAAGCAGCTTCCGGGAAGAAACGCCACTTCATTGTGACAACGCTTATTCTCTTCAACATCAAATATCCCTCTATTGAAGGTGGTTATTCAAGACCAGAAAATAACCCTTTCAAATTGGTGACATCAGGAGTGACCAGTGCCACTGGAGTGGTACAACGAACACCAGCAAGCAAACATTAATACCCCTCAAATCAAGTTTCTTCTGTTGGGTGCTACTCTGTTAGGTCATCCTGTGCCGTCTGTACCGTACTTCTCAAGCTTCTGCAGGTGCGGACCAACTGCACGTAGGAGTATAGACGCCGGTGACGCACGTGCGCATTTAGCTCACTGAAAGCTACATGTTACTACCCGACGCCCAGGTCTGAGATCGGAGTAGCTCGCGGCATTGTCACCAATTTCCAGGTGCGGACAGGAAGCCGCAAGCACCACTGACGACCTGGCACTTGGAGTGGAAGAAACGTTATCGTGACAACGCTTACCTCTTCAACATCAAATATCCCTATATTGAAGATGGTATATATATATATATATATATATATATATATATATATATATATATATATATATATATATATATATATATATATATATATATATATATATATATATATATATATATATATATATATATATATATATATATATATATAATGAAGGGAGGTAAGTAGTTGCCTTGAGAACAACCTTCAATAGAGGGATGTTTGATGTTGAAGAGTTGAAGCGTTGTCACGAAAAAGTGGCGTTTCTTCCCGGAGGCAGCTTAGGTTTCATCAGTGGGGCTAGCAGCCTCCTGCCCTAGACGCCACAGAACTCCCCCCAGTGACAATGCCGCGAGCACACTCCGCTCTCCGGACCTGGAAGGAGACGTCGGTTAGTAGAGCGAGTAGCTGTCAGGTGCAGAGAGCCAGGTGTGCACACATTAAGGTCACTGAGAAGGCTCCGACCACTCTGTACTCTTACGTGCAGTTGGTCCGCACCTGCAGTGAGAAGCACGGTACAGGCGGCACAGGATGACCGAACAGAATAGCGCCCAGTATAAGAAACTTGATTTGATGGTTGCTTGCTGATGTTCGTTGTGCCACTCCATTGGCACAGGTCGCTCTGCCAGGGTCACCAATTTGAAGGGGTTAGGTGAGAGTCTTGAGAACCAGCTTCAATAGAGGAATGTTTGATATTGAAGAGTTGAAGCGTTGTCACGATAAAGTGACGTTTCTTCTCTGAGGCTGCTTAGGTTTCATCAGTGGGGCTAGCAGCCTCCTGCCCCAGACGCCACAATATATATATATATATATATATATATATATATATATATATATATATATATATATATATATATATATATATATATATATATATATATATATATATATATATTTTTTTTTAAAATAAACACTAATCATGGCCCTAAATTAGCAGCATAGTAAAATTAGCAGTGGAGGTGATTTTACAAAGGAAATAAAGCTTCGAGTAAAGTAGAAAGTTTTCGTATATAAACTTAAATATTTCTAATTTCAGTTTAAATTAAAAATTAATTAAAGATTTAACCTTAACATAAAAACTAGTATTGTCCTGTATTATATATAATATTTTCATTACTTTTTATAAATATCTAATTTGAAAAGTAAAATACACAATAGGTAAATTTCATGAAAATTGTTCTTCCCCTATATGCCTCTACTTCTTCTCTTGTATGATCATCTGACCTCCATCCCTCCTCCTCCTGAGTCAGACAAAATGTCCTCATCATCCAAACGGTCTGAAAAATACACATATTTTGCTTAAATGTTATTTTATTAAAAAAGAAAACTGCTCAAAATTTCTAGAAGAAAAAAAAAATTTACACTGAGAACAAAATATCGATATGTCGGCTGAAAAAATATCATCGATATATGTCGGTAATCTTTCGGCATCCCTACTGGCTTTATAATTTTTTCAGGCACTTGTTCTTTTTGGGTTTTTAAAATTATTATTATAAATTTATAAACATCCAGTTATAATATTTGAAAGTTATTTTAAGCATTATTCAGAGTGGCTAGTCAGCGTTTGGAAGCTAAGAATAAAGTTAATGCTAGGTATAATATTGCATTGTAGTTTTTAAGAGCAAGGAAGTTTTAAGTAAGCCGTATAATAGCTATGTTAGGCCTGTATATAGAGTATAATTTAAGCTATGCTAGGCCAGTATTAAAGTGTTGTGCACAAGTTTGGGCCCCTTATTTAAGAAAGGACATAGATATGCTGGAGAGTGTGCAACGTAGAGCCACAAGGATGATTTCTGGGTTTGATGGTAAGAGCTATGAGGATAGGATTAAGGAATTAGGAATGTTTTCTGTAGAAAGGTGATTTCTTAGCAAGGACATGATAAAAGTTTATAAAATATTTGCACCTATTGATAGTACCTAGACCAATAAATTCTTTATAGTAGACCAGGGAACACAATAAGAAAATGAAGAAGACATGTAATCTTTATGTAAGAAAATATTCGTTCAGTAGTATGGTTAATTTTTTTGGCAATAGTAACGCAGAGGGGCTTCACCCCTGATTTTTATAAAAATCACAGAATATACTTTAAAAAATATAATGGCAATAGTAGTGCAGAGGGAGTTCACTCCCGATTTTTATAAAAATCATAGGATATAAAAAAATATAATCAAGAATAAAAAAAAAAAAGACGCAGTCTCTTTAGGAAAAAAAGTTACAGAATTTTAGTTCAGAAAATGTAATCTCAAAGTTTGGAATAATCCCATAGGCATTTGTTATAGTCAAACTGACCTGAATTCTATCTTATCGCACACTATAAAAAGTGAGAAATTTGGAAAATTTTACAAATACATATATTACAAAACCATAGTATAAAATGTGATCTCTTTAAAAATTTAAGGGTTAATAGTAGCGCAGAGGGTTACCCGAATGGGTATAAAAATCAGGACTATAGCTACTTTTAAACAAATAATGAATAAAAAAAAATTAAATGTGGCACTCTCTTTAGAACAGCTACAGCCTCTAAAAGATTTAAAATTTTCTCATAGGCTTTCTTATAAAAAAAAAAAAATGTGGGCCTCTTGCTCGTTTTAGGGCCATCCTAGTTCAGGTTACGTAGGGTTTTTCTGGAAAGTCAGGGAAAGTATTACTTTTCTCTGTGCTATACCTCACAAGACATAACCTGAACTAGGAGGGCCTAAAAAACTTAACCTGGATGGATCAAAATGAAAAGTCTATGGGAGGTTTTAACACTTGAGTGGCTGGTAACTTTTTTTCTTTAAAGAGCGCCCATTTGTTTTTTTTTTCATTATCAATTTTTTTAGAGTATTTCCTTTGATTTTAATAAAAATCGGGGTGAAGCCCTCTGTACTACTATTACAATTTTATTTTATTTTTTTTTATAATGTAGCGTATATGTTTTAATTAGTTGACAGTAGGGCTTTAAGCAAGATTTATTATAAAAAAAAAAAAATTAGTAATGAAGAATAAAAAATAAATAGATGATCAGTCTCTTTAGGAAAAAAGTTATACTATCTCAAAGTTTTAAAAAATCCCATAGACTTTTTTTTTTATAAAAAATTGACGGAATTTCTTTTTTATCGTAATTTACAAAATAGGCACAAGGGAAGACTTTTAAAGAAACAATATCATAGCCATGGTTACCAATCTAGGCTTATGGTAATATAAATCTATCTAGGATATGTCTAGGTTTACAGCATCGTCGATCCATCGAGGTTAGGTCTCAGTTTAAGACCCAACTAGTTCAGGTTATGATAAGTTTTGTTATAGATGCACAGTCATCAAGGAGCAAAGGTAATTCAAATTTGCAATTTTGTGAAAGAGGAGATGAGGTTACGCGAAACATGAATGCTGTTAAGAGAGAATCCTTTCATGTGGTTGCATGAAAATGGGCCAAGGTTTCCAATTATTATGCAGTGACTTGCAAGAGTAGAGGTTGTCCGGAAATTTTGGTCCAGCCAGAATTGACATTTTTTTTCAGTTCCGGCTTTAAATTTTAATATTATTGTCTCATTCGGATTTACTAATGTACTTGAAAATAAAACTATTTGCTGCACGGAATTTATTTTACATAACCCATAGCCATTTTTAACAAAATATAATGGTAGCCTTGTGAGTATTCATTTACGTGTTTTTACATACCTTACTGTATTGTATGAAATAAAGTTTACTCAAAATATTTTAAATTATAATTTTTCAAATTTTTATTTTTCCGAAATTCAAGCCCATATAGTAGGTAATAAGCACACAAAAAATAATAATGTAATTCTAATATAAAGTTTTATTTAAGTTTTAATTAAAGCTCATTCAGCCTGACCTTGGAGTGGTGAATTCAGACTCACCTTAGAGGGGTGAATCGGACCACCTGTTTTAAAATTTCTCTTTTATAGAAAAACTTCTATTGTTAAATTAATTGTTACCTAGTATTTTAGCTTTTTATCATTTTATATTTCTTATAAGTAATAAAAATTCAAATAATGATATATAAAAATAAGAATAAAAATCAATAAGGTGGTCCGATTCACCCTCTCCGCTCAAAAATTTTGACACTTTTTGGAATTCGTATTTTTTATATAAATTTCATTTTATATTTTAATTTTTAGGTAATACTGTAGACAGCGACCCACACATTTTGAGACCAAAATTTTCTAAGTTCAAAAAAATTTCTTAGTTCAAAAAAATTTCTAATAAGTTAAGTTGAAGTTTTTTAAGAAAATTGTTATAAGTGGCAGGCTGTCTCTGGTAATGAATACCAGAAGCTTCCTCTAAGAATTTTTCTCTATAAAACTTAACTAAAACTTTACTTTTCTGAACTTAGAAATTTTTTTGAACTTAGAAAATTTTCGGTCTCAAAATGTGTGGGTCGCTGTCTACAGTATTACCTAATTTTTACTTAATATAAGTAACTATTTATTATATTTAAATTATTATAAGTAATAAAAATGTCAAAAATAAGACGTAAATACGGAACAATGGTGGTCCGATTCACCCTTCATCAATTTTTACGGCGGAGTGAATCGGACCAAGTTAGCCCGTGATTTTGCACTAATACTGTTTGGAAAAATTCTTTGCCCAGTTTAAAGCTAAATACATCGGAGTGATATACAATTAACAAGCTAGATAAAAGCAATAAAACGTTATAACCAAAGTTAAAAAAACTCACATTTTTAAAGTGAAATTCTATTGAAGAACCATTTTATGCCCTAATTTATTATATTTTTTAAAAATATAAAAAAACTAAAATATAAAGATGATCTAAATAAAACTTGTAGTAACTTGTAGTACTAAGGCGGGGCTATAAAATGAGCGAAATTTTTTTTAATTTTTTTATTATTTTTTTTATTTAAGAGTGGACTGAATCAACCCCTCCAAAAGGTGGGCCCGTCACCCGCCAGACGACGTAGATATATAGTTTTGCCGTTACAAAAAAAAAAAACAAGCCCATTTGTTATAAAAACAACCCATTGCTGTATCTCAGTAAATATGAGGTCTTAGAGCGAAAAAATTTGGTGCATCTATTAATCGCATCTAGTATGAGTGAAACAATTGTTATAATGGTTCGAAGTCGATTTTTTGAATTTTGGAATTTTGACCATTTTTAGACTTTTCCAGCATTCACTGCATTAAGAAATTTATAAAATTATATGTATATGATTCATTCCTGCTTGACCATCCTAGATATTCATTCCACACAAATTTTAGCAGCCTCCCCACGGACCATTGAGATTGAGCTCTAAAAAGAAAGACCACTGCCACAAAAAAAAAAAAAATATCAATTAATTGAAAATTATGTTTAAGAATTATTCATTATGCCTATCAACATGCTGTATGGTTGTTTTTTTTCCTTCTGTCAGTGTGGGGTCCGAGACCCCCTGAAAAAAAATGTAACATTTAAAAAAAACACTTGTAAGCAAATATTTATCAGCCCTCCCTCATCAGTCGAGAGCGCGCATTTTTAGTGTAGGTGGAAATGTAAACACCCCAAAATGAACAGGCTCTCTCCAAAATACTAGTGAAAGCTTTATAATTGTATTGCATCACATTTGAGAATTTGAATGAGTATTGAATGATAATTTCTATCTTTTATATTATAGATTATTTATTTATTTCATGTTATGATTAATGGCGTTTTTATATTGTCTTTAAAGCTGATTAGTGCGTTGTTCTTTTAATTATTTTTATATCTTTATATTTTTATATCTAGTTAAGAAATCTTCTTGTAAATTGTATCATTTTTTAAAATATAAAAGACAAGCTAACTTTTGTTAATACTTATGAAATGGAAATGGAATTTTTTTTGAATAAACACAAATACATTATTAATCATTATATTTGCATTTATATTCCTTTAAAGATATATTTTAATTTATAATATAAAATATACTTGGGCACAGCAAATATGAAAATGACTAAGTATGTTGTTACAGGTAATGCAATTTGAGTGCATAGCAGCACACAAATGTTCTTATAATTACTCCTGTATTATATTAAATTAAAGTAATCAGATACGTTATCGGTATCAAGCACCTAAGCAAATTAAGAGTATGATTTTCAAGCCTCTTGTTCTGGTATTGAGTGATGGTACATCTCTAATGGGGATGGGCCAGATAGTGAATTAGCCATATCCAGCTGGAAGTTAAAACCGGATACTGGATATCCGCTGTCTGTATATAATATATATATAATATATAGTATATATATATAGTATATATTATATTATATATATATATAATATATATATGATATATATAAATAATAATATATATATATATATATAATATATATATATATATATATATATATATATATATATTTATATATATATATATATATATTATATAATATATATATATTATTATATATATATATATATATATATATATGATATTAGGGGTGTACGGAACTGAAATTTTCAGTTCGGCCAGAACCGGGAATTAGCCAAATCACAAATAAAATTCGCTAAGAATAAAAAATATAATAACCGATTTTCAATCAAGAAATGTATAAGAAAATATTTTATATAACTTTCAAATAGTCTTAATTTAGAACAATGCCACTTCCTAACATATGTAAACTCCATCATTGAAGAGAATATCTGGTGTTAGGTCCAAAAATTTTAATAGTTAAAGGGAGAGTCTTGTATTTTCTAGAACAGGGGAACCACAAAAGCAATAGATCCAAGCGTGAAATAAGTGGAAGAGTTTTGATGGAGAGTTTTCTCCCAATTAAGAGGTTGCATATTCAATGACCCAAATACAGAAAAATATGAAATTTTTATCGCAATGAGAACCAGCATTCACAGTCAACGTTAAGAAAGGATTCAAAGAACTTATGGAATATTTCAACCAAAATACTTTTCCTAGTAGAAAATTTTTGTAGGAAAAATGTTACAACTTTCAAACGGAGAATTGAGACGCCGTTATTCGAGAAGTTAATCTTAAATGCTGATCAGAATCATTTCTACAGATAATATAGAGAGAGAAATACTTCGACAGGCTCATTTCTCAAATGAACTGTGTACTTACCAGCGGTTTGACAAAAATTACTGTGTTAACTTCCATTGCAAGTATTTCCCAGGTTTCTCATTCTGGAATTAAAATTACTATGAGTTTTGAAATTACGAATGATTATTGGAAAATTTCTTCCAACATAATCCATTCTGAGGCATCAATATATAATGCATGTTTTAGAGCAAATTAGGAACTATTGGTTCGTTGATTTAAATCGCTTGGTTTAATCAGTTGATTAAATCAATTGATTTTTTATGACAAAAATCATGATTTTTTTTTATTTATTTCGAATATTTTTTTTTTGATTTTTTTAGGCAAATTTTTTTTTCTAAATTAATATTTCCTAGTTATCACCTGATTAATTGATAAGTATAATTTCATCGATCTAATAAGCAAAATTCATCTATGTAGTTTCCATATTTTCAATAAGAAATAAATAAAATTAGATTACTAGATATAGTATATATATATATATATTATATATATTATATTATATATATATATATATATATAATATTATTATATATATATATATATATATATATATATATTAATATATATAATAATATAATTATATATAATTTTAAATAATTAACTTATTTAAACTAAATAATATATATTACTAAACTTATTATTATTAGTAATTAATTAGGTTATTTACTCAATTTTTATCAAAATATAATAAACGCAATTTGTAACTTAAAAAAATCAAAGAAATCAAAAATCATTGATTTTTTGATTTTGAATTTTTTTGATTATTTTAGCTTAATTTTTTTTTTAAATTGAATATTATTCCTAGTTTATCACCTGCTATATATTATTTTCATTTCATTTCACCTAAGTATATTTCATATATATTTTAATTAAGCAAATTCATAATGTAGTTCAATCATTTTCATAAGAAAATAAAATTATCGATTACTAGATATTATTACAGTATATATATAAATTTAAATAACTTAATTAAACTAAATAATAATTATACTACTACTACTACTAATTAATTAGGAAATAATTAGGATTATTTACTAATGTTTATCATAATAATATAAAAGGCAATTTATGCCTAAAAAAATCAAAGAAATCAAATATCTTTGATTTATTTATTATTTTTTTATTTTTAGGCCAATTTTTTTTTTCCTAATTAATAATTATTACTAGTTATCACTGATTAAGATAAGTATATTTCATTCTATATAATAGAAATTTCACAATTGTAGTTTCAAATTCATTTTCAATAAAGAAAAAATAAAAATTAGATTACTCATATTATACAATACTATATATATATATATATATATATATTATATATATATATATATTATATATATTAATATATATAATATAATATATATATATATATATATAATATATATATAAATATATATATATATAAATTAATAATAATTAAACTAAATAATAATTATACTACTAGTATAATTAATTAGGTAGTAATTAGGATTAATTAGTACTAATTTTATCAAAATAATAATTAATTAAAAGGCAAATTGTGCCTGAAAAATCAAAAAATCATTTGATTTTTTGATTTTTTTAATTTTGTTTAAAAAAATCAAAAAATCAGCCACCTGCTTGGAACGGATTTAGCAGGATACACAAGTTTTCTTGTTTTATTCAGAAACTCAAATTTATTAAAGATGCCTGTTATTTTCTCAAAAAAATTGGGGATTTAAAAAGAAATTGTAGAATATTTGGTTACACATTTAATCATTCCAGTTTTTTAAGCTGTAATGAACTTAAAGAATACAAAAGACTTGGATCCACATCTTGCAAGCCTACTTATGCCCAATTCAAAATTGTATAAACTAAAGTGGAATAGCATTATTTGATTTCTAGAAAGAATTGAAATTTTGAAAAGACCTCTGCAAGATTATATTATAGAACAATCAATCATTTAGCTTTGACTGCTAATAAATGGCATACTTGAAAAAATTCTAAAGAGTTTTGCAACCATTTCTCATGGTTGCGGAAAATCTATAAGGCAAAATCAATTATATCAATTATTCTACATATTTGGAGCTCTCCAGCAAATCTCTCAAACTCTGAGGATGACGGCAGAGAATAAAGAAGAGAGCTGAGGAAGGCATTAGAGTTTAGATTGATGAATAAAAAAGGAAGAGAAAGGATCAATAGACGTATATCAAAAACAAGATAAATTGTTTTAATACTGTATATACCCAAGATACTAATTGAACTTATTTTCTAATGAAATAGAAATTGAGTAGAAAATGGATGCTTCAAAAAATTAAAATATTGAGGTAGAAAGTGAAATATAGTAGCAATACAGAAAGAATGGTTAGGCGATGAGTCCATTTTCAGAAACGAGTATTATCACAATATAAACTTAGATTTTGCCAAGTACCCTCAAAATCATCAGGCAGTTAACGAAAAGAAATTCTCAAAGTACTAATTTTTATGTTTGAAGAAAGTCAAAGTGACAGGCGAGTAGTTGATTTAAAAAAGGAAAAAAAAAGAAAACATCAGTGACAGATGTAAAGTGAAATTCTTTAAGAAATTGAAATTTTTTTTACCGAAAGAATCGATTCATAATTTGGGGGAAAAGAGAATTCCCTGAATTGGTGCCTGGGGAAGGTAACAAAGCAGTAATTCCCAAATGCAGTACTAGTCCAAAAATTACTCTCCTTTTCAGGTCCTTATATATAGTATATATATATATATATATATATATAATATTATATTATATATATATATTTATATAGTATTATATTAATATATATATATAATATATATATATATATATATATATATATATATAATATATATATAAGGGAAAGTATTTATAGAATGTATTTATTTTTTATTACAGTTAACGTTTAAAAATTTTGCTTTTATAATATATATACTATAATATTATAGATATATATTGATATATATATATATATATATTATATAATATATATAATATATATATATATCATATTATATATATTATATAATATCGTATAAATTTTGGCAATAAATTTGAAATTTAATGGAATATCTTTATAATTCCATATTTTGAGTAATTTATTAAACTTTATTTAAATTAATACTGTGGTATTGTATACACTGTATAAAATACTACACAAGGCTACTATTATATTTTTTTAAAAGATGGGCTGGTTATATAAATCTCTTCCAGCAAATTTTTTCTCAGAGGTAAATTAGTTCCGGTTCCGGCCGAAACTGGAACCGGAAAAAGTCAAATTCAGCCAAAATTCGCATGGACCGGAATTCGGTACACTCTAATATATATATATTATATAGTATATAAATATAATATATATATATATATAATTATATAATATATATTATATATATATATATAATATAATTATTATAATATATATATTATATATAATATATATATATATATATATATTGTAATATACAGATAAACCCACCCTCACGGGCGAGCCTAATCTCAGGGAGGGGTGTACTCTATTACATACGAGTAGGACGAAGCAAAAGCCAAAGAGAGAATTGCTCACAATTCTCCCACCGACAGTTGGAACCTGGGACCCTCCACTTAATTTGGGGAGTGCTTCTACCACTGACTACGGGGGCTTTTAAATATAAATATAAAATACTAAAAAAAATACATATATACATGATACAAATATATATATATATATATATTATATATACTATATATTATATTATATATATATATATATATAATATATATAATATATATTATTATATAAATATATATATTATATATATATTATATATATATATATATATAGTATATTATATATAACAATCATTACTATCATTATCACTATTATTGGCTAAACACTATATTTACAAATACATGTATATTTCGCTTAAATCTCTTACTATTTACTAATTTTAAGTAATTAATATATTATTAATGCTATACATCTTTTAACTTAATATTATTACGCTATACACTATTTTCATTGTATTTTACATTATTCACCACTATCCAATATTATTATTAATATCGTATACGCTAAATCACCACCATTCACAATAGGTTATGCTAGATAGAAGGGGGCTTTTCGGAACCCTTGCACAAGTGGAGAGATTTGAAATAATTTTTCTTGAGCTCACGATTGTTCTTTGGAAAACGCAACTCACTTTACATCCATTTATTTAATTTCGTCAATTTATAAATTTTAGTTTCTGTGATTTACTATTCATTTTTAAATGCTTAAAAGAAATAATTTTTAAACATTTTAACGCCCTCGAAACCATCTTCAAAATCGATTAAAATTTTTAAATGATATTTTACATTTCTAGAATCCCGAATCGCATTTTTTTCCTTTCTTTATAAGTTGTTGCAGCTACCTTGAAACACTCTCTCTCCCTCTCTCATCTCTCTCTCTCCTCATCTCTCTCTCTCATCCTCTCTTCTTCTCTCTCTCTCTCTCTCTCTCTCATCTCATCTCTCTCTTCTATTTCTCTTATCTTCGTCATTTTTCCTTTCTTCTTTCTCCTGTCTCCTTTTTCTCTTTTCTCTTTTCTCTTTCCTTTCCTCTTTCTCTTTCTCCTTTCTCTTTCTCTTTCTCGCCGTCCATCTCTCTCTCCTCTCTCTCTCTACGTCTCTCTTCTCTCTTTTCTCTCTCTCCTCTCTCTCTCGCTCTCTCTCTCCTCTCCTCTCTCTCTCTCTCTCTTCTAATCTATCTCTATCTCTCTCTCTCCTCTCTCTCTCTCTCTCTCTCTCTTCTCTCTCTCTCTCCTCTCTCTCTCTCTCTCTCGCTCTCTCTCTCTCTCTCTTCTCTCCTAAATTATCATCCATCACATCGCTCTTTTGTCTCATTATTTATTCTTGACATTCATGTACTCACATGGTTATACAATTTTCTCGAAAATAGAAATTTTGCTTACAGCGATCACCACCATATCCAAGGCATGTATTACATTCCTGGCAAGAGATACGTGGTAATGGGTAGCCAACCCAACTACCCACGTCCCTTAGTAGCCTTCTACGAGGCGCAGAAACCCTGTAGGAATTCTTTCTCCCCACTTGCGGATATAATAACAGGGTTATGACTATGTTCCAGTGTAAGGGTGATTAATTGTTTTATGGTATGTTTGCGTTGTTTATTTATTATTATTATTATATATTATTTACATTAAAACTTTTATTACAAATTTATTTTTTCCACAGAAAGAATTAATTACCACAACTCATATGTCAAAGTGGATGAAATAAAAGCTGAGCCGTGTGAGTTTTAAGGTAAGAATATTTGGAGAACTTGATCAAAATATGAACCAAAAATTTCTCAATTAGAAAGAATGTCTGATAACGACTAGAGATTATAAAAATCTGAGGTTCGTGGATACGTAGCGACTACCTTCCCTAGTGTTGAAGAAAAATTTTGTGTGAGGATTTGAGTTTCCATGTAAAAGAGGCGCAAATTTTGATGGGTTTACTCAACAGACTTCTTTTGAAATCTATAACTCCCTTCGGATTTCAAAAATAAGACAATTGAAAATCAGACAACAAGAGACGCTTTGAAGAGATTCTGAAATAATTTGGATAAGTTTATTACTTTTTTTTTAAGCTTATTTTTCTCCACGAAAGCAATTTCCTTATAGTTCAATCCTCTTATTGCTTCAAATACTTTTCCTGTTAGTTTAACGCATTGGTGGGGAACTTGCAGTCTTCAGGCCACATGTAGCCTTCTGGTCCATTAAGTGTGGCTTTCTAAGGCTTATTGAGATAAATCATAGTTATTTAAGAAGCAAATTCTAATTAGTTACAATAATACATGGGATATATACCCATTTGGGGTCGAAAGAAAACAATGGCCAAGTTGGGGTAAAAAAAACTTCCACCTACCCCCTTTTTTAAATTTGAAAAAAAAAATTTTTTGGTTATTTTGGTAGCTGACCTATTTAGCAAATTCTATGCCGAGTTCTATGAAGCTGCTACAAAATGACTAGTTTCTAGGAAAAAAAAAATCTGACAAGTTTTTTTTTTTTTTATACCCCAAATGGGTATAGTTGGTGAACTCGTACAAAATAATTATTAGTAATGATAAAGCATCATGTCAAATATAAACAAATACTTTATACATCATTCACACTCAAATGTATACAAAACGTGCAAAATTAAAAATAAGAAATATTAACGCATCTTTATGAAATGTCTCTTTTGCGTCAATTGCACGTTTTGTTTACATTTAAAAATAAAATTAGTGTTTCCGGAATTTTTCGTTCGTATTTCGGTCAGCCAATTAATTTAATCCCATTAGTGTTGCCTATGCTTGTGTATCTGCTTATTGATATGTGCTTTTTGCTTCGATGCCCTCCTTGTTACCAGCAACAATTAATTTATCTCGTATTTTTGTTATTTAACAGTCCATCATGTCTAAAAGAGTTAAACAAAGCTGTGCAGGAAGTAAATTGAGTTTTTTAATTATGAATGGGATAACAATTTTTTGTGCTATTTAATAGTATTAAAATGAATTTTGCTTGTTCTGTTAATACCTTAATTTCTACAATAAAGAAATACAATGCGCACCAGCACTGTTATTATGATTATTATTATTATTTATTATATATTATTATATGATTTATTATTAATTATTATTATTATTATTATATTATATATTATTATTAGATCATCATCTTTTTTTTCCCAAGACTGGGGGTAGGTGCGTGACATGCTCGGAAAAGAGAAGTAGTAGAGGAATATGACACAAGTCAAAAAGAAGAAAGCCATTACCGCCCCCTCCTATACCTATTAGTGAACTCGTCGCGTCAGAAAATACCCCTAGAGCTTCGTGGGACCGCGACGGACCCTCACGGTGGCATATCGTCAAGTGAGGGTTATCCTGGCCCGAGTGAGGGGCCACAACATGACCCCTCACAAACCGCCATTCCTCTATTATGCACCTTTTACTCTCCTCATGCCAATTCACATTTCTCTCCTCAGGATTCCTTTACTGACTGATTCACTTTTTTCTTCAGGTCTCCAGCAGTTCGATTCCAACACACACACCATTATAATCTGTTAGCCAACCGACTATGATTCATCCTTTCCACATGACAAACCATATCAACGTACTTCATTGATTCTCTCATTTACCCCTTTCTGTACACAACACAACATAACTCTCTAATACGTTCATTCCTACTTTTCCATCAATTCTTTTCACACTAACACGCCCTAAGATTGTCCATCTGAAACACATTAAAATTAGATCTATACCTCTTATTCCAGACCATAGTCCACTACTATCATTGAACACAGCACTTTCTGCCAATTCCCCACAACTTATACTACACCACCCCGCTGCTCATTCCGTTCCCTTTTTCATCCAACAATATTCTAAATATTTAAACTTCAAAACATATTATATATTATTTTCCTGAATATTAAATTTACTACTTTAAATTTTATTATTATTTTTACTATTATTAGTATTTGTGGTATATTAGCAATCAGTGAAGTATAGTTTTTAATTTCTAAAGTTTTTATTTTTATTAAAAGTATCAATTAATTAATAATTTTGATAATTCCCTCCTTTTAGCATTTTCTTGACTCACTTTGTTGAGTAGACATGAAATGAGAAAGATGACGACTCAAGTAAAACCCTTTAAGAAAACGAACCTCAATCGGCCAAGAAGAAAGAACCAAAGATTAAAAAAAAAGATTTGAAACATGAAAAGATGAGTTGGAACTTCATGTGAAGTCACACGGTAAGAAGTCGAAAGACATATTCAAAAAGTCTGAAATACAAATACTGAAGCCATCATTGTAAGTTTTTTTAGCTTAGCCTCATTCTTCGAGTTGAAAAATTCATTTGCAGTTTAAAGTATTGTTTGCCTTAGCTTTTCATTTTTATTTATATTATTTATAATATATAGTATAATTATAATTATATATATATATATATAGTATATATATATTATATTATATACTATATATATATTATAATATAATATATATATATATAGGTTATGATATATATAAATTATATATATATATATACACGGTATTTAAGTTTGAAAATTTAAGTTTGAAATGGTCAGGGTATGAGGTTGTGACGTATGGTCCATCTGAGGGAAACGTTTGAAAGACTGAGTACAGATTTTTTTGGAATATCTGATGACTGTTCGTGGATGGCGGTGAGTAGGGAGACTGTCAGATAGACACTCACGGGACCCTACAAATCCAGCACACAGAAAAAAGCGATTGGTGTAAACATGTTGGTGGTTTGGATAGGCGGGAGAAAATGAGGAATGGTAGGAAGGGTGATTGATTTCGTGAAGAGAAGATATGTTTGTAAGTAATACTTTTTTAAACACAAGAGTATCTATCCATAAGTGTGTAGGTGAAGATGGTATCGAAGTGAAAAATATGGTTGATTGAGTTGGTGAAGGAAGGAGATGTTGAGTATGTGTTGGATGTTAAATCAGTGAGGTGTTAGGAATGGGATTATTATCGGATCTTATGTTGTTCTATGTAAAATTAAAGTTAGTGGGGGCTTGGATGAAGGTGAGACGAAAGGAAGTAGGTAAAATTAAGAGTGAGAAGTTAAGTAGCAAGACAATAAGATAAGTTGATGAAGAGCGCTCGCTAGTCAACGGATGAATGTGAACATGGATACTGAACAATCTGGGGACAATGAAGAAAGCAATTGTTAGTAGGAAAGGAGAGTATTTGGATGTTCTAAGTAGGAAGTAAGAATATTAACAGTGGAATGGTGGAATGAAGGGTGATGAAAAGCGGTTAAAGCGTTAAAAAAGAAGCGAGTGGATTGTGTGAACAAAAAGCAAATGTTGAAGACTCAAAAGAAAGATGTTGAATTATATAAGGAAGGGAAAAAATGGTGTTATACTAGGGAAAAAAGAGGTAAATTGACAGTTTGGAAGGAGGTGAATGGGGACTTACAATTGAATAGGAAGCTCTTCTGGGAAGAGTAAGCGCGAAAGGTTAAGAATGGAAATAAAGGGATGCCTTAGAATAATGAATAGATGGTTGCTTTGTAAACTGATGAATGGGTGTGAGAGGAGTGTGGAAAGACACTTCGAAAATTTTGCACAATATTAACAGTAATGAGAGTGATAGTGATGTGGTGTGGGTTTGATGGCTGCAAGAAGGCATCACAGGTATTTTGGTGAATTGAGGTTATTAGGTAAAGAGGAGGTAAATGGGTAGATTGAAAAGTTGAGAATGGTTAAATCTGCAGGTATTAGATGAAATTACTGGTGAAAAAATCAAGAACGGAGGCGAGTGTGTAATTGATTGGATTTGAAGTTGTTAATAAAGCCGTTTTAGAGGGTTAGTAGTTCCAAGGATTGAGAGGAGGCGGTTATAGTTACACTTATATAAGGGTAAGGAGGAAAAGGGAACTGTTAGAAATTATGGGAGGAATAAGTTTATGAGTCGTTGTAGGAAGGTATATGTGGTAATTTTGGTTCTCGAAGAGTTGCGTTCGATGACTATAGGACTGATTGGTTGAGAAAGAACAAAGGTTGCGTTTAGGAGTGTTAGAGGATGTGTGGATAAATCTTTACATTGAAAACAAATGATTGAGAAATGGGGGAAGAAGAATAAATTGTATTTAGAGATTTTATGGATTTTGCAACAGGCGTATGATAGGTTAATAGGGAAGTTTATGGCAGGTGTTATATTAGGTGTTGGTGGTAGGCTTCTAATTGAAATCAAAATTATGAGCGATAGTGAAAGCGTGATGTTAAGGAATAAATGTGTCAATGGTTGTGATGATTAATAGCGGGTAAGACAGGGTTGTGTGATGTCTCTTGGTTATTCAATTTGTATATGGTGGGGTTATGAAAGAATTCGAGGGGGGGATGGCAGGAAATGTGTTAGAATGGGAGATGAGGTGGAGGGTGCCCTACCTCTTATATGCGAATGATTTGTTTCGTGTGGCGAATCTGAAGGGAGTTTTTGAGAGGATTGGGTAGAGAGATTTGGCAGGGTGTTGTAAAAGGAGGGGCTTGAAAGTAAAGTGGATAAGAGTAAGGTTTATGGTTGTGAGTGAGGAACTCCTCAGGTGTGAAGTTATGTTAATGGTGAGCAAAACTGGAACAAGTGTCTGATTTTAAATATTAGGGTAATATGTGGAATGATGAATGGGAACGAACGAGTGCAGAGGTGTATAGAAAAGTTGTTGAGTGGAGGAGGTGCTAGGTGCAATTAAATCGTTGGGTGAATGGTTTAAAGGACTAAGTCTTGAGTGTGCTAGGTCTTACATGAGGGTATGTTGTTACTGTGTAATGTTGTATAGGTAGTGAGACTGTGTATGGTAGATAAGGAGTATTAGGATCTAAGTTCTAAATGTGTTCAGCATGGACAATCTTGAGGGGTGTGCTAGTGGTGGAGAGAATTGATAAAGAGAATGAATTATAGAGAGTTGTGTGGTTGTTGAGATAGGTGGGTAAATGAGAGAATAAGTGAAGGTGATGTTGAAAGATGTTTGGTCAAATGGATAAGGTATGAATGGATAGTGCGTTGTTAGGGATGTAAGTGGCGAGTTGTGTTTGGAAGCCACGCTGGTGAGACCGGAAGAAAATGTGGATTGAATCAGTAAAGAATGCCTGAAGGAGAGAAATGTAAGTTTGGTAAAGGCGAGAAGAAAGGTGTATACAGGAGAGGGAATGGCGGGGGAATAGTGAGGGGGGTATGTTGTGGGCCACTGGCAAGGATAGACCCTTACATTTTGACGATCTACCATAGTGAGGGTTCCCATCGCTGTCCGATGGAGCATTAGGTGGGATTTTTCGACTGCGTATTGAGTTATACACTAGATTAATGGTCTGAGGGGGCGGTTAAGGTGGGCTTGCTCTTTCAACTGTATGTCATGGATCTCTTACTTGCTTTGTCTTTCCGATGTCGATCACGCGCTTACTTCCATTCTTGGGGAATATATAGAGAAGATAAAAGAAGAAGAAAGAAAGAATAACATATATAGTATATAGTATATTATATTATATATATATATTAGTTATATATATATAATATATATTATTATATATAGTATATATATAGTATATATATAAATTATATATATATATATAGTATATATAGTAATATATTAGGCTTGTTTATTTTTGTTTGAAAGAATGCGATCGAAGGTGACTAATTGGTGAAGAAACAGGTGCATTTAAAGTGATATAAAAATGTATAGAGCAAGTTATGCACTATTTAAAAACATATGCAGCAGGAGAGAAGAATAGAATGTAGTTTAGGTATTTATGGCATTATAGGAAGGAACAGATGATTGCATGAGTATTGTAGTAGAAAGAAAGGTTTGGTGAATGGTAGGAAGGTGGCTGATGCAATTAAATGCCTTGGTGGAGATTAAAGGGAATGAAGTCTATGATTGCGCTAGGGTTACTGGCATGAGGGTATGTTATTATCTTGTAGTATGATATAGTGAGTTGAACTAGGGTTTTGAATTTAAAAGGATTAGAATATAAGGTGCAATTCTGTTCAGATGGATAATCTGAGTGAGGCGGTATTACATAAAATGAGGAATGAACTTGTTATGGAGTTGTGTGGTGTGAAGAGAATAAACGTGAGTGTATTGAAATAGTTTTGTCATGTGTGGAAAGATGTATGATAGTCGGTTGGATAAGCAGAGTGTAGTGCGTGAGTGTGCTGGTAAATGACCGTTTTCTGGTAGAGCAAGAGAAAATGGATTTGAGTCAGTAAAAAGATTGTCTAGGAGGAATGCGAGTTGGTTGGCAGAGGCGAGAAGAATTGAAAAATAGTTAGATGTGGAATGCAAGGTTGTGTGAGGATTTTAGTTAATGGCCGCGATTGTAAGGGGAATGAACCCATGGGACGAGATACGCAAGTTAGTCCCAAGCAATATTGTGAAGTCCATAAGGTGATTTTTTTTTCTGAATGCGACAAGTTCTCACTTAAGACTATTGAGGGGACGGCAGTAGTGAGGACTCTTTTCGACTTGTCATGTTTTTCTACAATTGTTTCTAATATATATTATTATTGTTACCCCCAATTTGGGGAAAGGAGTGTGTAGATAGGTATGACGGGTCTATATATATATATATATATATTATATATTATATATATATATATATATAATATATATATATATATATATAGTTTTATATTAT
>JABUQX010043591.1:0-24515 GCA_015478945.1 Trachelipus rathkii | reverse complement strand
CATCAATAATGGATATGATAATTAGAATAGCCATCATCAGAGACTATCCATTACACTACACGAGTTCGATATTCAGTACTATTATATAAGATGACATATATATCTATACTTATTCAGTGTCTTCCCCATCTCCCTCCTTCTGCATATCATCTACCTCTCTTGATTTTGTATCTATTGCTTGTATATTTCTAGTAAGGTGCGTTCTAAAATATTCCTACCTAAATCACCCGATAAAGGAGAAAATAACGTATTTAATATGTAGGTAACCTAATGATAATTAAATATACAACATATGTATAGAATTAGCAAAGTGGGAGATAGCAAACTAAATTAGAAATCATCGTCCTGACTACCAGGGAAATGTGCTGAGCTGAGTTCAGCATAAATGGGATAGAAGACCAAGATTTTTGTTTCTGTTTAGAGTGTTCCGATTTACCGTCCACCGAAGTTTCCTCCAGAGTCACTGCTGGCCCGACGATATTGTTGAGAGGTATATATATATCCACATCTCAGACGCGCAAGTGTTGTAGTTAGAAATGTTGAATTGGTAGGGAGCCAGAGCAATTACAATCCCTGGTGGATGTTAAAGTGGCCGTAAGTCTTGGAGGTGTGCTATGGATCTTACGATAGGTTATTTTGTTGTTACCATGTGTTAATGTTATGTCATTTAGTTGGTTACACTTGGTCGGAATAGGGAGAGGGATACTTAGAGAAGTAGCAATGTATTGCAGAGTGGGATCAATTCTAGGGTCAATTTTATGGATGGTGATAGAATTGATAAAAAGGATGAACACATTTGGGAGTTGGGTGGTGTGAATAAAAGTAGTAGGAATCGAGTTTGAGAATATAATGAAAGACTTATGTTGGAGATGTGTCTTGTCATTTGCTGGAAAAGGAATGGATGATTGGTACGTTAGTTAGCGAATGTAATATGTGGTTGAGTGTGCTGGAATGTTGAACCTGTTGGGAGACTCCGGTTTATAAAGTGGATTTTGAGTTCAGCAGTAGGACTAGCCTTGGAGGAGACGATGCTCATTTGTCAGAGGTGTTAGATAAAAAGGGGTACATAATGAGGAGTGAATGGCACGGGTTTGTGTGAAGGGTTATATTGTGCCCACCTGTGCCAACTGGGACTGAACCCTATCATGGTTGCCGAGATTCCCTATAGTTAGGTGTTTTCCGCAGTCGCCGTGACAACCTCTGTGTGTTGGATTTTTCTGACTGGCAGCAAGTTTTTTACTATAATAAGTATAAAGTGGGGCTGTAGAGGTCTGGCCTTTCTTTGTTTCAACTGCACTCATAATTCTCTGCTACTTTTCTGTTTCCATTGATGCTACCACAACCTACCTCTACAGTATAACAAGGTATTCCTATATTTGTGCTGTATATCATATAGTTAGGGGTTGATACTGATGGCTAGGTGTAGGTAGGCATAGTATGTGATTGAGTATTGATTTGTGGTTTTATTGGGTGTTAGTTATATTATAGTATAGTAGTTATTATTTATTATTAATTTATTAGTTTATATGTAGGGGGTAGGCAGTTGTATAATAGATAGGTTGAGTAGTACTGAGGCGTCATGGTAGACGGGTAGGGTAGGTGATATATAGTAGATAGGTAGGTGTGTTCTGTATTGATTATATATTTTGTTCCTCGCCGGCTGCGCCCATATTTAGGGCCCATATCCATGTTGTAAAACTGTATTTCCAGAAACCATCAGTGACCTCGCACTTGTGCGTGAGCACATGGTCTCCTAAGTAGAATAAATTCTGATGGATGTGTTCTTATGGAAGTTGAGTTTGGGGGCTACCTTAGATAGTGATGGTGGATTCGACTTGGTGTCAAGCCTCTTTTAGGCATGCTTTCGACAGAGTTTCGAATGAGTGGTGTGCGATCTGTGAGTGGATATTCCTGTGTCTGTATTCCTTGAGGGCCAGGGTGATGACCAGAGTCGGTCAGTTTTTAGAAAGTAAATGATTTCTACATAGGCTATTTTTTCGTGAGGGGGGGGCTGGGTCTGGAGTTTTTAGGTATTGTTGTTGTATCAGTAATAAGAAGTATGTCTTGAATTGTGTTTGAGAGAGTATGTTTGGTGTTGGTATGGGAGGGGGGGATTGAGTTCTAAAGAGGTCACTGTATTAGAAGTGCAGTGGGAGGATTGGATTTTATAAATGATGTTTATATTGTGTGAATCTTGTAGGTGTAGGTATGGCCAATTGGGTGGGTGGCATTTTCGTAGAGCTGTCTTGCTATAGGAATGTTTTCCTATCATTTCCAAATGATCTTGAATGTGATTGATGTGAATTGATTAAGATGTTGACATTACACGTTTATCGGACAGAGAAAAACTATTAAGCGCAGCCTGTGTCTTAGTTTGAAGTGGGAGCATTATTGTTTTGTATCTTTTTGCCTTTTTATGCGTGTGGTGGAAGTGAAGGTTTGATGATTGACATATCGTTTATCCTCATCCGTTTTTTAAATTGTATGTTTCTTGTGAGAATTTGGGTTGTATGTTGCTCGTTTTCGTGTGGTGATGCCGTTGCGGGAATAATTGTTTTTAGATAGATGTTCGAGGATTATTTGGGTTTCGTTTTGCTCGTTCAAAACAACGCAAGTTAAGACAAGCTCGATATGTGATTTATATATAACTACCATGAAAATCCTAGAGAATTCGTTTTGGTGTTTATACTCTGTGGTTGTGATTGGACTAATATGGTTGCTAGATTCAACGATTACCAACGATACAACATGTGAAATGTTTTCAATGAGCCCATAATTTTTTCTGTTAACTAATAATAACGGGAGCTTTTTGGTTTGCGTGCTAATTATAATATAATTTTTCTGTTGATTAAAGAAAGTAAACATGCTTTTTATTCATAAAGTATAAATATATTTAGTTATTTCATAAGGTTAAAATAATTAGCTTCTATTTTAGTTTTTTTCTATTATATTATGGTAGTTTATGTTTCACGATCTTAAAAACACGGATATGATTAATCTTTTCCAGCTGTCATAATTAATATGTATCTTTACTGTTTAAGTAAAGTAAGTTAAACTTTATTACATTTAGCCTAATCACACTTAACTTTTGTACTTTTGTTTTCATTATAGATAACAATTTTGAGCATGTTACAAATTTCAATGTGCATGCGATGGTCTTCGCATGGTTATTTCAAGTAGATATAAATTTAAATTTACTTAATACTATATATTCAAATTCTATACAGTTATCAATAAATAAAGAAACAATGGAAAAAGTACTATACAAAGATTTAAATACGATAAATAAAGGCAATGGTTTAGGTAGAAGTTGGTAATAAAGTTTGGCTCAGTGAACGGGTGCGGTTGGTTTATAGAGGTCGTTTAAACGACGGGACTCTTAATAGTTTTTCATTTGTTTAGTGGCTTCTTACTTTCACCCTTTTAATTACTATTGCATGCGAGAAGAGGATACTGCTTGTCTCGCACGAAATATGCTCGGGTCGCGAGGATAGTTGAGGTTTCACTTTTGGCGCAAATGCGACTATTCTTCACCTCACTGTAGCAATTCAGTCGAAGATCTATTTCCATTTGCTGTCGAATTATAATTGCCTCAATCATCTTTTTCGCGGCAATTTTGCTGTGTTAAACCTGTCCACTTTTGTTGCGTTACGTATCAAAATTGGGGGACTCTCTCAACCTCCTATTGCCTTTTTCACTCTGTCAAGTTTTTTCACTCCCATAGTAGCTTTATCTTTTTAATATCGATCATATTGCATTTCTAGGAGATCTCGAGAGATCAGGATTCAAAATGGCTCAATGTGGGATTTCTTACCTATTTGGTGTTTGAGAGTGATTACTTATTAATGGCTATAGTGGTTTGTGTTGTTTTTGGTTTTGATATGTGCTTGCCAATTTTCTGTCAGTCATTAAGTCATCGGTTTATTTTTTATAACGGTTGTCTTCGAAGAATTTGTCGTGTGATTCCAACAGTTGTCTACTGTTACTGTAAAACCTTCGGGTGATTCTTCTGTTGAAGGTATTAAGCAAACACTAGTTACATATCCAGTATGTCCCTCGTAAGTAATTTTTTCTTCATAGACAATATTCCATATTCTTCATACTCAATAATCATTATGGCTGGTTCCTCTTTCACTTGCAGTTTTAAGATTCAGACCTCATTTCAATTTTCGCTGTGATAGTCCAACATATATTAGTATAAATTTTTGCAACCTATTGTTTGTGTTCTCCTGTTAATCAGGTGGATTAATGTCTTTTTTCTCATTAGGAATGTAGTTATTTCATTTCAATGCACAAAGCAAAATCGTTTCAAAACACCTCTAATCCTTTTGAAAGCTCTAACCGCATCTTTAACTGTTGTTTATAGTAAGAGGTTTTGTGTCGGAATACTTTGAGTCTCCATTTCGTTAAGGAATTCTTTATAACTGCATTGAATGTGTAGAGTGCTTTTTGACTTAAGATGTCTGTTGGAACAATCTTTGCTGTATTACCAAGTTCATGACGCTACTATGTGTCGTGGCCTGGAAATTGTTTTAGGGCACAAAGCGCTGTCTTGTGTTATTATGCATTGGGAAAGCGGTAAGAATTTCGTGTTTATTTTGCTCTAAAATCGGTATTGTCTTTTTCCTTTATTTTTATGGTTTTTTCCTTTGTGTCATACTGTTTTCCTGGGCTCCTCAGTATGCATCTGAGTTACGATTTTAATATAAAATCGGATCGTCTTATGTCATTCTCAATGGGCATTTTTTGCAACGGCGATTCGCTTAGTGTGGTTCTCCACTCCTCTAGTTGTTGTTCGAGAGTCGGTAGCTAATCGCTATATCTTTGCTTCTGCCCTTGGGTAAGACATATTTGATTGTATCGGTCCGGCCAAATTAAGGTGTCAACTTGTGCTCGTTTTTATGGTTGGGCACAGACTAATCAAAAGCAATTTGAGGGTTTGCAGAAGAAAGTAAGATTATCTCCACTCTGCCAAATTGGTTTATCATTTGTAAGACATGTGGGAGAGGCTAGTCTATCTTGTTAGCGGTTTTATGTCGAATAGTTGGCGAAATTCTTTAGTTTTCAAGATTTCGGTTTGTTTTTGAAATCTACGAAACAGTCTCCAGATTCTCATTATGAAGCAATTCTTTGAGCAATTTATGCTCGACTTTTTGCGATGTGTGAATGGTTGTTCCGTTCTTTTTTTTGCGAGATTTTTCTTAGTGATAGTTTGCCGTGTGGGTTGTGGCGAAGCCGTTACCAGAGTTTAATCATTACGTCGTGTGTGTATGATTGCGTCAGTTACGACTTAAATCATGATACTTTGGATGCTTGTTTTTTGTTTTTGGAGGCTCGTCGACTATGCTTGTTTTCGTTCTCGCGCGAGTATTTAGCTAGCAACCTGGAAGTAGTTTTTGTTTCTGTGTAAGTGTGTCTCTAAATTGATTTCTTATTGTGTGTGAGGTTTGTTTACGTGGCAAATTTTGAGATCAAGTCGGAAGGCCATTCTGAGTTGCAAGATATGAGCGAACGATTCCCGTCTCTAATGCTCGCCGATTTGCAATCCGATCGGGCTTTCTTTTCTAAGGGTTGTTTTTTTTTTTTCTGTTTTGTGTTTTTTTTTTTGTAGATGCGCGAATGTCTTGTCGTGAGAGCTGTTATATTAATATTGAATTTTTTTAAATCATTAGTTAGGTTATCCAACAGCAGACTGACAAGTTTGCATATTTACTACGTCTTAGTAATATGCAAAACTGTCATCTGCTGTCATCGATCCAGAACGATCGATTTTTAAATGTTTTTTTTTTTTTTTTTTAAAATAATAAATATTTGCATATGGAACTAAAGAGCCGTAGCTTCACATCCAAAGAGCCGCAGGTTGCCGACCCCTGGTTTAGGGGGGATGATGGAGTTATTTAGAGTTACTGATGGGTGTAATGATGATTGATGTCTGTCATTGGTGATCTAGGTTATCAGATGATTATCTCAGCAGAACTTTACATTCTGGTTGGAAGATAGCAAGGCTTGCTAGATGATCTTTAGGTAAGGTTCGGGTTTGAATGCAGTGATGGTACTGAGGGTCTGGTATGCTGGTTATGTAAACTGATAGGTTAAAATTCTTGATGGGACACTTGATGGGTGGGTGAATGTCAGCTGCAAAGAGGCTCGTAATCAGAATGTGGACAACCTGATGCTGCCCTGAGGGACTCTTGTTCTTAATTTTACAGTTTTGAGATTTGATGTTTGCTGGACACCTGTGCAGTGCATCCTGATATGAAATTGGCTAGCCTTTTTTTGTAATTGTTAGGAATGGGAGAGTTTAGGATTTTTTGGATGAGTATGTGTCTGGGTACTGTGTCAAAGGCTTTAAGTTTTACTAATGATGATGGCTAAGAGTCTTCTTCTGTGGGATGGAGTTTTGTTTAATCCTTTTACTATGTTTTGTGTGATGCTCATTAGAGCTTTGTTTTTTCTCTTAGATTTTCAATATTTGTTCCTATCAGTAGTTGTAGTAGATTATTGAAAGAATTTATTTTGTACTCTCAAAATTTTAATATTCAAACATCTCTTGATTTGCAGGTGTCAGTAGAAGAACTTGAGGTTTGTCCTGAAATCTCATCAATGGAGAATGTCAAGCAAGAAGCACCTCCAGAAGCTGGCTTCTATGTCTCACAATTTTCATCTGGTTTTTAACGGAGGAGGAATGAATTTGTGGAGGCGTAAGGAAAAATGAAGAGCGGAAAAAACTCCTGGTGAGGATGGGACAAATATTGAGTTGTGTAGGAGGGAGGAGAGGGGCGGAAAGCCTTGATGCTGGAGATTTATGAACAGGTGTTGGGTGGAGAGTAAAGTGCCGGAAGGTTGGGGAAGGTCATAATAGTTCCCATTTATAAAGGTGAGGGGGACGCAGGAAATTGTCAAAATTATAGAGGAATCTCACAAAGTGGATCACATGGCGAAGTTGGATGAAGAATTTAGAAAGAAAATTAAGATAAAACAAGTAGAGGCAAGTTGGGTGAGGCAGATTATGAGGTACAGAGGTGGTAGGAAGTACGTACATATTAAGTTTGCATTAGAATGATACAGGAAAAGAACATGGGAATACAATAAGAAGTATATCGCCTCATAGACTATGAAGAAAAGCATTTTGATCTCTGTTACCCAGAGAGAAGCTGTTGGAAGAGTTCCGAGAGAGGGATAGTGAAGCTGGAGTCAGACTGATTAAAGGCAGTAGAAGTACATACGGGAATAGCATAAGTAAGGGTAAGAACAGGATGATAAACCAGAATGGTTTGAGGCAAGAACTGGAGTAAGGCAAGGCAGGTGCTGTCGGCCGATAATGTTGTATTGGCCGTATTGGACACAGTTCATAGAAAGGTGTAAAAAGAGAACTTTAGAAGCAGATTGACGGGGGAACAGGGCATATGCAGATGATATTGGAGTGTTGATGGAGATGGTTAGGGTGAAGCAAAATGGGTGCCGTTTTTTTGCAGAAAGTGAGAGAAAACAGGATTGAATATGAATGTGGGGAAAACAGAAACAATGGTAAGTAAGCAGGGTTGTTAGGAGGAGGAGCTTGATAGTGGAGGTACGGCAGTACGAGGCATATAACACAATGTGGAGTAGATATAGAATAATGCTAGGAAGCACTGGAAGAGAAGGGGAAATGTGCAAAGAGAAAACGAGTAGGAAATTGAGCAGTATGGCAGGACCGGTAAGAGCAGTATACCCATCTTGAAAGATAAATAAAATGAACAAAGAGGGTAAGAGAGCAATATAAGGCAGTGTTGGACGGCCGATACTGTTGCTTGGGGCGGAGACATGGAGCATACAGAGAGAGAGGAAAGTAGAATTCAGACAGCGGAGATGAATGTGTTGAGGACAGTTATTGGAAAGACGAGAAGAGGAGTGAGAACGGAGACAAGTGAGGGATGACGCGTGGATTGTGAAAGCCAGTGATGAATTAAACGCTGGGACGCAGCCAGGACTGAACATGGTGGGGACACCTTGAGAGGCTGCAGGGAAGAGAGATTGCCAGCAGGAGGCGGAAGGTAGGAAACCGGGGGAGTTGAGACGAGGGAAAGACCGCGGCAAGAGGTAGAGAGACACGTAGAGGATTCATGAGGAAAACACAGATGCCTGCAATGGAATGAGCTGATGGCAGATGGGATCGTGAGGAGTAGAGCAAGATGGAAGCGGGAGGTGGCCCAACTGACAGGCTTCGTAAACCTGACTGTGAGGAGAATATAAGATGTAGATATTATATAATCATATCATGTCATGTTCATCACTAATTATATATATTACTATAATAATATAGATATATTATATATATATATATATATATATAATATATTATATATATATATTATAAGTATATATATATATAATAATATATATATATATATATATATATATATATATATATATATAATTGTATAATATATAATATATAATGATATTTTTTAATTCAAAACTTGAAAGAGTAAACATCCGCATCCGCATCCGAATCCTCATCTACTTTAAGATCGCATATCGCATCGCATCCGCATCATCCCTTCAAAGAGTAAACATCCGCCTCCGCAAACAGTCAAATTTTTGACATCCGGTCCATCACTGAATATATTATATTATTATTATATATATATATATATATATATATATTATATATATATAATATATATCACTATTTATATATATTTATAGTATAGTATATTCATATATATATAAGTATATAATATATATTATATTATATATATTATATACTTATATATATTCTATATAATATATAGGAAAGATTTCGTCTGGCCCCCCGAAAAAAAGATTTCTGGAATAGCCACTGTATATATTATATATATATATATATATATATATATATATTATATTATATATATATATATACTTATAATATATTATATAATGATAATATATATAATATATATATATATATCAGGGGCGGCTCCTGGCCTGGTTGCATAGGTGGTTGCATATGACATTTCACACACACAATTATACTATATATTATATATAATATTAATATATATAATATATATATACTACTATACTATATATATACTACTTATATATAATATAATTATATTATATATATATATATAATATATATATCTATATGGATCATGTCGTTATTCCGCCTCCACCTCCGTTGATCGTATATATACATCCGATGTCATGATTTCGAACACATTTCATAAAAATCTGAAGTGGAAATGCTAAAGTAAAATAGAAACTTTGTTAATTCAAGCAGCTTCACACTCGTAAAAATGTATTAAAAAAAAAAAAAAAAAGTTCTCAAATCTTTGTTAAACTAAACTTACATCATAGGCTACCTTTCTCATGTTAGTTGAAAATCTATTAAACTAACTAACTCTAAGATAACGTTTACTTAACTTATTGTAGACGTATACATAATGTAATTTATTTGTATATTTATTTATTTCACCCTGCCATTTTTAAAAAAAATAAATGGAAATAAAACGCAGTTATTGCCCCAAACAGAGAGCTTTCAAATACTTTATTCGATTAAGTAAGTAGATTTAAAAAAAAATTGGCTTCAACATACCTGGAGGCGGAAATTACTAATTTCCAATATATATATTATATATCCTATATATGATATATATATATATAATAATAATATATATATATACTATATATATATATATAATATATATAAGTAATTAATATATATATATCTATATTATATATAATAATTTTATCTTAGAGAGGAGGAGAGAGAGAGAGAGGGAGATCTTTCAACTATAATAAAGCAAACCGAGATCTGACAAACCAGCAAACAACATACAATAATCGTTCTCGGCCGAGACCGTTAAATTCCATGCGAACACTGAGAGTCAATTGCAACCCCGAATTTGTTCCCGCTATTACCAAATTTGAATTTCACGTTTTGAAAACATAGGGGTTCTATGATATCGGCAACCGCAAGCCTTGTAGGCCTATAAGGCGTCCACGCGGTCATGATTTTCACACACCATTTTGTCCTCAAAAATGATAGGGGCGTGTGTTGCTAACACGTCGTCCCCCTAGCCCTGCAAACATCATCGTTGCGCCTTTTTACATTCTGGCACCACCTAACTAAATTGTGCCATGACGTTTTTTTTTCATTTAATTAAAAAATCATTGGAGTGTTATAAAAAAAAGAAAAATTTTAATTTCCTTTAAATATTTTTCCACTAAAAAATTAAAAAGAATAATATATTATAAAATAGTTGCACCACTAACCTGCAAGTTGTAAAAATTGGTGGTTGCGCAAATGCAACCAGGCCACGCAGCCGCCCTGGATATATTATATAAAATACTATATATATATTATATATATATATATATATTATAATATATATATAATATATATATATTATATATATATATATATTATTGATATATATATAATATATAGTATATATATAGTTATATACTATAATACTTGTTTAGAATTTCGATTTTGAGGTACCAATGTTATAATTATATCTTATTCATCTCATTTAGTTGGTGCTGTACAATACAACTTTATTGAAATTTGAGGTGGTGGACGTTTCATAAATATATGGTAAATATGGTAATATTAAAATATTATAATAAGATATTATTAAAAATAGGTTTAAAATATATGGTAAAAAAAATGATATTTATAATGGAATTCAGCTACAAGCTACCAGGACACATGTTAATGCAATTCTTTTACCACCATAATTTTATTCTCACGTTAAAGTATTGTAATTACTGAATAGTAATTACCACTGCTTATTTAACGTGTCTTAGCATTGTTATTTTCTCTAACCCAGTTATATGATCTATACGCACATCTTATAAAATTATACAGAGGCGTACACCTAGACACTAGTATCACTACTATACTTTAAAAAAACACGATAGACTAAATACTTTCTCAAATCCTTACCGCCTTCCAGTGATAAAATTTACTAAAAATCAGAGCAGACATATGTCTAGGCGCATCAAACGCTCTGTATCAAAAAATGCAGATGTTGGTCCTGAATTAAAATATGAGTTCTGCTAATGAGAGAAAAAGAATGGTGCTACGAATAACAATAAATGCATTTCCTATTATCAAGATATATATAAAACTTTTCTTAAGTGTGAGCGACTCCAATTCGAGATACATAAATTAGTTATTCATATCGTTATTAAGAGATACTCCGAAGTAAATTCAGATGAAGAGCGTCTATGTGATCACTTAATGCATGGAGCGGACATTGGAGTTTGAACGACTTGTCACGCGCCGAGACTGGCCGTTTTCGCAGGATACAAAGTCACGACGTTCCGCACACATTCGCACAAACTTTTGTAGGAAAAGTATATGACGGACGGATCTTAGTGCTCTGCGACCGATCCATCGCGCTCTGAACAGGACTGTGCAATAAGCACGATCTGGACGATTGACGAACAACTTTATATAAAAGAAAACGAGATTTTGACAAAGGTTAAATAAAATGAAGTTTATGGGAAACTATCTAATGATTATATTTTCTTCACAATGGCTATTCATAAAAATCATAATAAGGCCTATTGATCTGTTATCCAAAAGTGTGGGTAAAAAAAATCCTAGTTGGTGTCAACCATCAAATAATTATTTTGAAGCTTTCTTAACTACTAATCTTGTCTTAGAATACCATATTTAATATAGTAGAAAATTAGGCCTAATACTCAATTACATCTTCCATAATAACTCCTATATACCTATAGATATTACTTATATATAATACTATCACCTATATATACTACGGTCACCTACTTAATAGTATTTGGATATCATACTATATATATAGTGCATAAGTAAACATGATCCCCAATTGTTTTTTGATAAATTAGTAAATGGTATTTTAACTAGTTCAATTAATATTATCATAACATCTATTAAATTTATTGATATTACAAGTGCAGCCATCTGAGAATGTACAGCACAATCCATATCATCAAAAACTACAACAGCTCATGGCGGAAAAGGGGAGCTGATTTCTCGCACTCGGAATCGTACTGATCCAAGTGATATTAGTGCGGAAAATGTAAATAAAAAAAAGGATATAAAAGGATTAATACAAACTCATAAAAGCACAAAAAGAAAAAAAAATTAAATAATAGAAAAAAGAAAGTTTTCATAGCGTTTGTGGCTATTCTCAAAATACTGAAGGCGCTAATCATAGCCTCAAGTACCTCAGGGCGCGACACACAAGGAATATCTGATATTTTGGTATCAGTCCTCTGGTTCATTTGCGCGTAATTTTGAATTTAAGGAAAAAAAGTTGAAGAAGATAGAGTAAAATAAGTATATATAACATTATAAAATTAAGTTGTTAAATGCTAATTATATCAAAGTACCACAGTATCGACATTTTGGTAAAGAGGTTGGCCTAGTTTAGAGAGACCTTATGGTTGACTTGGTTACTACTGTGATAATGTATAGACATATGACTTTCGTATATTCAAGGATTTTGTCACCATTATTTTTTCAACTCAATGCCATACCCAAGGGATCAGTAAAATTTAATACACGAAACCAGGATGGGCAGTGTCGAGTCGGGTGAGAAGTCTCTCGCGGGCCTGTCGGGGATTGCAACTATCAGATCAGTACCATGTTACCGCGCTTCGAAAGCACTCTATAATTATACAGCGCCCGGTTCCTCGGCTGGTAGGAGTTGGTATCACATACGGAACTGCTCTCGTACGCTCGTTTAGCGAAATCACTTCGGTGTGGTCGCGACGGGGGAGTTCCTCCGTCCCCTCCCCTACGGGGTACTTAGACAACGTGCCCACATGACTGATTGCCCCGCTCTCGGCTGCGAGCCCCTAGGATTGCCTTTCTGCGTTGTAAATACCATTTTACAAAATTAAGAAAATAATTCATAATAAATGTTATTTGGGAACATTCCTTACCACAAATCAGTAGAGAAGCAATTTTTTGTCTAATTTTTTTTTTTTATTTTTATACTTATGTGTTATTTTACGATTCTTGATCTTAATCAATGAATTTATAGCAAGTATCTTTGTCAACATAATAATATAGTAAATTTTTGTCATTTATCTCATGTAAGTGTTTTTCGAGATAATGGGATTTTTATTTTTTTTTTTGTTTTTTTTTTTTATTTTATCGTAGTTTGCCTCGGAATAGATTGTGCTTACGGATAGTCCAGCACATGATTGCTATTTTTACACCGGTAGATTAAATATTTAAATTGCTTAAATATAAGTAGATAAGATTATTTATAGAGATAATGATTGAATGGACTATTCTAAGATAGGTTTCTGGTTCTCAACTTTGAAGTCAAACCATAAATGGAAATACGCTACAGTAATAGCACACCCAGCTCATAATAGTTATAAACCTCAAAGGCTAATTATTATAGGGTATTGTTCTCTTTTAGAAGACAATTAACCTCTTGACTACCTAAGGTAATATTTCCTTTTTGAAAAATATTTGTTATAATGAGGTATTAATAATATTAGTCAATAAATAATTAGACCACAATATAAAAATATCAGCATGCCTATATATAGTATCAATATAGACAATATTACTCTAGTAAAATTGTCTCATCCGCGTAAACTCGGGCTATGACCATGAATCTATAACGTATAAGTTGGTTAGGATAAATAAAGTATTGTGAATTTATCTTTACTATAAGTAATCTTTCTCACATGATAAATTAAATACGTATTTATATATAGTGAATAATCAGTATATATAAGGTAAACTGTTTTGTTCTTTCATATAATAAGGTATTTCGGGATTCGTCACATCTCAAGAAGTTGAGAATGAATTTATTATCTCCGAATTACACTTATAACGAGCTATGTACGCAGTATTAAGTACAATAAAAATTAATATAGACAAACAATAAGTGTCTTAAAGTTTATATCACGGATAAATATATTTATTGATTCTATTAAGTTTAACTAAAATAATATTTCGTTCCTATTTGATTTATGAAAATTTTATCAAATTTTTTAATTTGTGTAGGTTTTGACAAACATAGGTTTTTTTTTGATTATATTTAAATCGATATATAAGGCTTATAAGGATACTTACCAAAAGATTGTTAACTATCTGGCAAGAGATGGAAGATGTCAGTGAAAGGAACCGGTCCTACACCGGTCCTCTTGGGAAGCTGTTGTTGCTGCACGTATCTCGCGGAGGGGACTTTATCAGTGATATACTCGCCCCCATCCATTTAGTAATTGCACCATTACTCAAGTACTCGTTACGCGTTCTTACGCGGAGCGCGCTCCGCCTCCTAAGTACGCTACGATCTCCCAAAATGTTAATGAAACTTTCAAAATCAAGAAAAATCTAAATATAAGGACATAAAACCAATTATCAATAATTTTTTATAGATATAAATATTGAATTATTTTGTAAAAATGTGCAACTTTTTTCTTCTTCTATTAGAGTTTAAGTGGTAACCACGTCACAGATGCAATGGTTAACGATTAATTTTCAGGCCGATGTTTAGAAATCTGTATTTTTAATGGTTGAGCGTTGTCAAACAGTGCATTTTTTCATTCATATGACAAAATTGGAAAAGAAGAATTTGTTTTTAATTTGATAAAAAAACGACTAAAGGTAGGGGATTATGAACAAATATTCATTTGTTTTTATATAGATGTTAATTTATTTAAATATAATGGTGATTACTCGGATGACAGCTGGTGTATTCATCCTTATAAATTGATCGGCAAGTCGGATAGTCAAATTTAACTATATATAATTCGGTCGTCTGATTCATTCGTATATCACTAATATTCTATTAATTCGATCCCTAATCTAACTAATAATAAAGGTTCTAATAAAGGTAATCAATTATTTAAGCTTAAGCTTATTAACATTTCTATTATAAATAACTATTATCGATACGTAAGTATGAAGTAACCATATCTTACTTAGAATGCATTTAAATAGCACTGATGAGTTTTGAGCCCCCTAAATGACCATAAAAAAAAAAAAAAATATATATAAAATAATAAATAATATAATAAATAATAAATATATATAATATAATAAAAATATAATACATGTAAAATAAATTAAATATCAATCAATTCATTATTCATAGTTAAAAAAAAAAACTATTAAAATGCTACAGATAAAAACGGAATACATTGCCATGGAATCCGGTCCAAAAGCTTGCCTGAAAATGTAAAAAAAAAAAAGATAAATAAAAAAAAAAAAAAAAAAAAAATAAAACCATAATTAAATCTCAAAAAACTACAATAGCTACAGCGAAAAGGAATACATTTTTGGAATCCTGGTAAAAAATTTCACATAAACAGAAAAATAGTAAAAAAAAATAAATAATAAAAAAAAATTATTGTTTAATAATATTATTGAAATATAAAGGACAGGCGCTAAGTTAGAGAACCTTTTATTGGTTTCTCGTTAAAAAATAAATAGACTTTCTATTAATTTTGCTTTTATACGGCACACTAGGGAGCTTCGAGCCGACGGGGGAACATAGGGAAAGGGGACGTTTTCACATACCCAGAAGTTAGGGAGAGGGAGCGAAGAGACCCCGACACACCCAAATAACCAAGAGCGGGAAGAAGATTCCCGGAGAACCTCCCGTGAGCGGGGGGAATAAGTCCTACACCCGTAGGTACCCAGGAAGGCCGAGAGACCCTGAGTCTTTCCATCTTTGCGATTTATAACCCTTTGGGGTATTCTTAGATAAAAAGAAACAAAACAAAAAATTAATAGAAAAGTCTATTTATATTAACGAGAACCAATACAAAGGACTCTATAATAGGCCATTATTAATGAGTAATCAATTCAGTAAACAAATAAATCTTTTTTTTTTATGAATACAATTTTCTTCTGTTCATTTTGTATTTAGATCTGAAAAAATGATATTCATTTCGCTTTAAGCTATTGTAGTATTTGAGATATAATTTTTTTTTATTTTTTATATTTTTTTATTTTTTTTATTTTTTTTACATTTTCAGGCGCAAAACTATACATGACACAGGATCTCCAGCAACATGTCATTCCCGTTTAGATGTTAGCATTAATAATTTTAAAAAGATACATATGACGGCATTAAAAGAGCTGAACCAAAATATTAATAATATATAATAATATACATATATATACCTATATATTATATAATAATAATGATACTAAATACATAATATATAATCATACATATAAATATTAATATATATATTATATAAATATATTAATATATACATATATAATATATATAATATATATGATATATAATTATATATATATAAAAATATAAATATATAATATATACTAATAATATAATATCATATAAAGATATATAATTATTATACATAATATATTATAAATTATATATATATAGTAAAAATATATAAAATAATAAAAAAATATATAAATATAATAATACATATAATTTATATAATATATGAAATATATAAATAAAATATTAAATAAATATAAATAATATAAATAAAATATAACAATAATCTACTATATATATATATAATATATAAATATAATAAATATATATTATATATAATAAATATAATCAATAATAATATAAATAAAAAAAAATATATAAAGATATTCACAGAATATATAAATAGTAGGATAAGACCGCTCTCATATACTTCAGCAGCAACTCAGCTCTTATAGGCAACAGAAAATATCATAATAGATATGCAATAAGTGATCCAGTAATGCGATATATAGGCCTTATTTCACGCTAACTAAAACTATCTGAAGATATGAAGTAGTAAGGTATTTGCGGCATATTAATATGTTTATAGAACTCTTGATATAAGTTTCAGGTGAATACGATATTTATGGCATATAACTATTGATACATCTCCATATCACTCACTTCTAATATGAGAAATCAACAATGACCTTCATCGAATAAAAATAACTGTAAAGAGACATTCATTCACAAGGTAGCATATCAGTGAATTGTAAATCTGCCAATCTGTGGAAAAGGGAGCAGGGAGGTCTAACGAAAAGATAGGACGATACTGCTGCTACAGAAGAGTAATCTTATACATATGTTAAGTGGAGTATGGCATGAAAATTTGAGTCCAGGTTATCTTATTTATCAGGTTAGCATTAGCAGCTCTCAAATTATTATCAGGCCCTCCGCTCACACAAGTCCAGTCAGCGAGCGATTTTCAGTTTGTAGGTGGTAGAAAGTTAAAACCTACTCCAAAATATAAGGTAACCAAGCTCTCGCTCAGATATGAAGTGAAAGCTTAATGGTTTGACAATATAGCACAATATAGTAATGAGCATATTTATAAATTTAGGTAATGCTCGCAAGAGCTTTAAATTTATAGCAGGTTGACATGAATCTATGATTCGTAAATCTTAAAAGGATGCATAATTTGAATGTGTCAACTAAAGTTGCGCGTGGGATGATATGAAACATAGTAATACCATTGTGTGAAATTATAATCCAACTCTCGTATCAATTTTTCACTAATATTTTAAAAGATAATGATAGAAATTATGATCATCGTTGGTGGACTAACTCGTAGATAACTTTGCATACTATACTTCTTTTACCTTTGCATATTATACTTCTTTTACCTTTTAAAACCTTTCTCTCTCTGAGTACACGAGATTGACAATAAGTTGGTGATACCAAACGAAATACTTCAAAATAATAATATTTGCCTATTATACGAGCACCTCAATAAGATTTTATTAGTTTTATTGGTGAGAAAATATAGGAAATTGTGGGAATTTTTATTTGAAATGGATCTAGACATCTCGCGTGCAGAAGACCACCGTACTAAACGAACGTATAATTTAATATTAATAATTTGAGCTTTATAATTATTCCTTTAAAGATACTTATTTTCATTATTAATATAATAAATAATATATGTGAGCTACACCAAGTATTGTAAAAGTATGTAATTGAAATTCAATCTTAGTAGATTGTACCTAGCATACGTATGTCAACTCCAAATGTTCATTACTTATACTGTGTATTATTATACCATTATTAAAGATATCTAGGTATCACCTAGGTAATTTCAGATATCTTAGGCACACCTAAAAATATATAGTATAATAGTATCTATAGGTATCGCGTGATTCACCGTCCTTATATTATTATTTATAGGTATCCCGGTATACCATTTACCTTAAATATATATTATTATATATATAATTAACTATAATATATTTAAACTTATACATAGACAAGAATTTACAGGTTCATTATAAAATATATATATATTATATATATATATTATAAATTATATATATAATAATAATATTATAATATATATAATATATATATATACATATTAATTAGTGCTATATATATATAATACTTAATATCCATATATATATATTATACGTATATATATATATATATATTATATATATTAGGTTAATTACCATATATATATACCTATAATACTCTTAAATATATACTACTAACTATATAAATATCTCCTAATACTCTATAACATAACCTTAATATCTATAACCTAACTATTAATACTACCTATAAACCTTTACTTTTAAACTCCATAACTGTTATATATATTTTCTAATTTATATTATATATATTATATAATATATATATATTATATATAATATGAACTACTAATGATCTTATATTGTGATCAAGGAAACTCAGTAGGTTATATGTAGATAAAACTCCAATCCTATAGTTTAGTAGTTTGATAATTGTGAGTAACATATTATATATCCCTCACTAGTAATTACAGTTATACTATAAGCTTATTAATGTTATACAATAATTATTGCTAATACTATATTAATAGGTAGCCATACCTCTTCCCGATAAATAGCATCATGTAATCTAAACTCATAAAATAATTATATATATACTATATATACTAGAGAATAATATTAGAAAAATAAAGAATGATTGATTTTAGCAAGCAATTTTCATCAACTAAATACATAATATAAAACAAATAATTAATATAATTTACTTTTTAACTATATTTTATTAAATTAAATACACACTTATATAATAAATACTAAGAATATATAATATTTAGGATATTTTATGCAAGTATTGATACCTAGTTGATAATTGCACTTGAATCTCATCTTAGTCATATTTACTTACGTAAGTATACGATAAGATAGTTGTCAAATCAGTTATAATTAATATTAACATTTTACTGTCAATATAATATATAGTGAGAAAATAATTAAATAATATATAAATATATTTTTCTATTTTATATCATACTTATTTTATTAAATGGGAATAATATATCATCACATAAGTAAAAGTTCACGATACATGGAGAAGCTACATAGACAGTTAATAAATGGGGGAATCAGAATAGGTCCCAATCCCAATGGAATAATAATACGTATGACTAATAATACTGAGACTATATAATAATTAATAAAATAAATAATTAATAAGTGACACTCGATAATTAGATACATACCATAATTGACTAATATTACATCCATATCGTTCTTAATGTACCTCCACGGTAGTAATGATTATCCATTAGAATGAAAATGAGATACATAGAGAATCAGTAATTCTACACAACAAGTCCATATGATTTGCCTCAGTACACACTTACTGACTCAGGATTGTCGCGGGATCAAGCTCTCACAAGATCACGAGGCTTTCTCCGAGCGATACTCTGCAATCCTTTCTATAAGGCGTAATTGGTACTTGCTCAAAGAGTACGAAACAGATCCTCGTACAACTTTCCCCGTCACAGTGCAAACTTGTCCGTAACGAGACAAGACCCGGTACTTAACCAATGCTAGTTTACTAGTGAGAGTATGTCGCTCGTGTGCAGACACACTCTTTGAGAGACTATTTTTAAATTTTTTCAAAGCCGTTTATATGTAGTTATATATCAGGAAGTTGTAATTAGCATATTATAAATAAATTAGGAGAAGCAGTATTATTGATGGTGATTTAAGACAACATTAAGATGGACAACTCTTCTAAAATGCTAATCACTATGTTGATAAGTGAATGTAGAATATTATATATTAAAAAAATAAGACAAAGAATTTACCTGCCTGGAAAAGAAACCTGACCCAAAAACCAGTATTTTTCTTAATAGGTGATGTTGTCTATCAAACCTTTCCTTAAGTTAATAATCAAGAATATATTTAGTGCTATAAATGTCATAAGATTTGCTCATAAATTTTATGATTATGAATCAGCAAACATAAAAAAAAAAATTAAATAAATATATATATATACTATAATATAATATATAATTTCTAGAAAGCTACTACATTATAAGTAACTGCCAATTTCAGAACATTTTTCAATTATATCGCAATGCAATTCCACAACATATAATTGTTTCACTTGTATTATATGGGGTGGTTCCTTTACTTATGCCACCATAAATTGTACCGGAACTGAATCTAATCCTTCTAATTATAATTTAATATATGAATAAGAACTCTTTATATAATCTCAATTAATATATAATTATATACATATAAATTATAATAGTTTATAATAGTATTAATAATAATATTAATATAACTATTAATATTAAGAACTCTAGTATAGGTATAGCTATATACAGTTTATATTATATATATATATATAATATATTTATTTATTAATATATATAGAATATACATTATAATATTAAGTAAAATGTATATTATATATATTATAAAATAAAAATGTATATGTATTATAATATTAATAGATATGTAGATATATATTATATATTAAATAATAATATATATATATTAATATTAATAATATATATATAATATAATTATATTTATATATATTTTATATAATTAACTTAATACTGATATAGTAGTATTGGTTGATGAACGTTACTCACTGGACCTGTGCTTTCTCGGACAAGACTTTTTTTCATCGCAAAAGTATTGATAACCCAGTAGTAGATATTTGCCTGTTAATAAACACTAATGGGAACAAAAATCATTTAGATTATGACTAGTGTGTTAGAGATAACGCTTGAACTCAGAATCCTTGTTCTGTTAGAATTCCAATTTCCAAGAGTGGCTCACATTGGTATAGGTGGAGGGAATAATTTTAGTGAAAGAGAGAGGGGAGATATAAAACTAAGAACTGAAAGACAAAGTAGACAAGAAGATACGAACAATAATTAGACGCTATGACAATTCATCATTTGTCTATAAGAACGGTAAGAAAATAGAGATGAAGTAAGCGAGCATTCGTAAAAATTGAAACATTTAAATTACTTTAGGTTCTAACTTCTATGAGGTAACTCAGCTCCAAAACTGTGAAATATATAAATAAACGTTTCCAGTACGGGTCTGCACACGCAAGCACACTATTACGCGTTGCTGAATACAATAATGTATTTCATTGTTGAAGTTATTCCTCCGCATATATTTTTTATCTTCAATGTTAAGGCGAGCATACCGCGCACGCGCGCACGCGCGCACACACACACAACACACACACACACACACACAAACACCACCACACACACAACTCTATGACATATATTGCTCTAGAGAAATTAAATTTTTCTTTCTATTATTTGACTGACCTAACCTAAACTATATGCAAATTTAATTTTAAATTTAATTTAACTTTTAATTTTATTTTATGATAATTTTTTATTTTGCCAATTATTTTTAGTTTTCCCTAAAGTATATTGGAAAGATATAAGGAAAACGTTTATTTTTCTGGGTATCATGATTTAAATTAAGTTTGAAAACGTACGATTATAATATTTTTTGGGAGTTATTTATTAAAATTATAATTATTATTTTTTTTTTTTATTTCTAGGTCTTAGTTGGATAATATAATCGAATTTCAAAATTTTAATGACTGTTGTAAATATTAGATGTTTTTTTTTTAGATACAGGGAGCACCTAATCTGGAGACTTATGAATCTTGTAATCTCTTAATTAAATTTGTATTAATTATTATTATTATATTAATTATTTTTAATTATTAATTTGTTGATGAAAGTGGTATATTGAACAAAACACTTCAATTAGATTGATGGGGAAACCTTCTACATATCTTCTTCACCGTTCAGCGTCTCTCCTCTCAGATACAGCGTTAATTCTTTATCCATTCGAAATATCTCACAAACCGATTATAGTTAGGAGACATTATTTATTTTTCTTTTGATATTAGTGTACAGGACTCCAACCACGGCTCACAATGAAGGCGGGCCACTAACTGGGCGGAAAAATCAAGACCTATAGGGATGGGCACCTGTATTATATTATGTTTTCAAACGTCAGAGAAATCATTTGCATTGATGACATATGAAAATAATTCAGTTCAGTCAAAATAAAACTAAAAAACTAATAAATTTTATCCTTGCATTGTTAATGGTATTAAGAAGTTCATAATACACATAAATCAATAAATTGCATATAGACTTTATTCACTTCTGAAGATACATATGAGGAATAAGTTTTAGCATCTTCGACAGAAGATTCAGATATAAAGAATAGCTTGGTAATCTTGGACAAAACTGCTTCGTCTTCTGTACCAATAAAGTATAGGTAAAATATAACAGATAGCGAATTAGTCATGGTCCCACAGATGGAACAATCATGAAGATATGTTAGCATGCAACAGCTATTGACTGGTAGGTAATATATGATTAGAGCGCGGCAAAATTTGGCAATGGAGGAGGGGTTCTATACTTGACATTAAGTGACATGTGTGATATATAGTAGTGGCCAATATACGGAGGCGTGATCGTAATAGTAATCAACCTCATGTAAAGCGCTTTTCAGTCTAATGGGAGGGAAGACCACTCACACGATGTTTCAGGCTTTATGTCTTGAGTTTCCTCATCCCTACGACCGATCGACTCGTTCACGCACTTTTCATTGCTCACACGAATACGAACTAAGCCACTTCGTGAGAGCAGAGGATAGTGGTAATCAGCCTTTGATAGGGGAGAGCATGGCCTCTGTTCGAAATTGAGCATCGCGAGGAGGATACCTGAAGCAACTCTCGAGAAGAGGAGAGCGGCATTTTTACGGCCTCATTCTAGTCAGCGAATTTCGATTGCACAGTTACCTCCTACATGAGAGGTGAGGTCCACTACATAAAATAATATTGTTTAATTACAGGGAGTGGACTGAGTGCGTAAAGGATATGTATGTTACAAGCTGAATAATACCTCCATTCGCGTTTAAGAAATAAAGTAGGGTTTTTAAAGTAGTCTTGTAACGCATAGCTATAAGCAGATATACTGAAAGTAAACGTACAAATATGCATAGTGATCTTGAGTATTAAAGGTAATTTAGAATTCGAGAAAGGGCAATCATTATAGCCTGATTAACTCTGCGTGTATAAAAAAGTTGAAGCATATAAAGTAGGAAGGAGTATGCGGAGCAGGTTGACGGGACCATTGCGTTACATCCTTTGTTTAGATCAGTATCCTTAGCATTCTGCAGCAGCGCACTCCGATTCTTGCGCACGCCTCCGGACTATCTGGCACCGTTCTCGGTCTCCGATTCTAGGCTCCGCTTCCGAGACTCTGTTAGGTCGTCAATCACTCAGCCCACTACGCTAGGCGATCGCGTATAGATAATTATTCATGTTATAGTTATCTTAGAATCTAAAAAGTCAGAGTATTTATTAGCTATGATTTTCCAACTCGTATGCTTTCAATACTATATTTAGGAACTTATTATTAATTATTATTATTATTATTATTTAATATTTATTATTATTATTATTAATTATTAATATATATTATAATATTATATTGATTATTTAATTTTTAGTTATTATTTATTATTATTATTAATTATTTAATTATTTTATTATTATTATTATTAATTGTATATAATATATTATATAATTTATTATAATTATTATTAATTTTAGTTAATTATATAACTTATCTAATTATTTATAATTATTATTATTTATTTAATTATTATTATGATATATTATTATATTAATTATTATACTTATTATAATATTAATTATTATTATTGATTTTATTATTATTAATATTTAATTATTTAATTGTTATTTTATATATTATTATTAATTTATTTTATTATATAATTATATAATATTAGATTTTGTCTAAATTTCTATTCCCTAAATCTATCTTTGTTTTCATCTCCCTCCATTGTCTTCTTTATTATTTATTACTTTTGTCCATTATTAGTAGTGGATAGAAGAAGAAGTAATAATATATATATATAATCCCGGATATACTAGCGTCGGGACGAGGATGACCGGGTCTGGCCACATTTTAGGTATAACTTCACCCGCATTGGGTCCAAGGTAGTGGAATCCTACAACGTATTCAATCTGAAAAAAAAAAAATTACAATTACTACACTTTGATTTGTTTTTGTGAGAATAGCACAGTTGAGGAATGTTAAAATGCCAATAAATTTGTATTGATGAAGGAGTGAGACAAATATGTGCAGAAAATGTACAAGAAAAGCTATGAAAGAATATTAAAGAAATATTTGATAATTAAATACGCGAAATTTCAGAACACTGAACTTCAAAAAATTTGATTCCAAGAAAGCAT